>MDKI01011411.1:0-53386 GCA_005239505.1 Nicotiana paniculata | reverse complement strand
AAACTGCCCGTTTGCATGAAGTAGTTGGATCATGCTCTATTTCAGCTCAAAGTGCCCAGTGATCCTGGGATTCACGATGCTCGAGGTGACATTAGCAATACTTGGCATTGCCACCTCCTGAACAACCATGTTCACAGGAAATCGGATGAAGTCCTGAAGATTGTTTGTATCTCTTGCTTCTCGCAATCTCCTGTGAAATGATCTCTCAGGTTCGGGGTCAAAGCCGTCAAGTCTATCCTGGCTTTTGACCCTACGCATTCACTCGAAGTTCCTGAGATTAGAGTAAAAATCACGTGACATTAGACTCAATGAAATAAAATATTAAAGCAAGTAACTAAAAAGTAGTCTATATTCAAGTCCCCGGCAGCGGCGCCAAAAACTTGTTAGTCCAAATCGCACACGCAAGTATACGTGGTCATAGCAAGTAATATAATGTTAAATAAAATGTTGAACCCACGGGGACTTGCGTAAACTACTTATTGAATCACTCTAATTGCTGTTTAATCGAGCCAAAACAAAATCCAGGAATATAACTAATTTATTCTACGATTATATGAACTAATTATAAAGTAACGAGAATATTGTTGTGTATTCAATAGAGAAAAATATTCCAGGGTTGTGATCAATTCACCACTCGTATTGCATTCTAATAAACTCTCCCTTTCATATAATTCACTCATGCTTGCTAATTAATCAATAATTGCTCTCGTAGCCTTCTCCCGAAGTACTACTCGCCTATTCTCAATAGATTAACGTCTATATTCCTATGAAATTAATCTATTAGAACGCACAAAGATTATGATGTTTAATTAAGCACGGTGACTAGGTATATTCCTATCCTAACAACAAATTCGCTCCCCTGAAGGGTTAAGATCGCGCTCTCTTCAATTTTTCTCTAATCTATATACGGCTTTCCCAAGCAAAACATAGATAGTATATAGAACCTAATTGCTGGCCAAACAATTAAGCAATTAAACGCAGAATTGAAGAAACAACCATATATTGAGCGAATTATAATCAAGGTTAAGTTAATATTGAATAAAAATATTCATGGTTAAACCACAACCCCAGAACAATGGGTGTTTAGCCACTCATACTAGAATCAAACAATTGCATAAGTTTTGCATAAATGGAAAATACTAGATTAAGATGAAGAAAACTAATAATCCTTTGCTTCCTCAATGATCTTGTGTGCATATTCTCTCCAAAGATGGAATCCCCTCTTCAAAGTTGTGTTTTTGGGTTTATTTATATGTTTGGGATAAACCCTAAACGTGTAGGAGACTTCTATTTCAACCGGGAAACACTTAAAACCTTCAAAACTCGAAATTTACCGGACCAGGGACCCCAGGCGTTTAGCCCCAAACGCCAGCTAAAGCCTGGGTAGGCAAGGCGTTTGGGCTCTAACGCCCCACTAACGCCTGGGTATGGCTGGCGTTTGGGCTAAAACGCCCGGCTAACGCGGGGTTATGCCAGGATTTTGAGCTAAAACGCCTAGCTATGGCCCGGGTCACTCCTTTTCGATTCTTGAGGGTATTTTTGACATTTATACACCCTTTTAGCTCGGCTTCCATCTCCAATTCACCTACACATGAAATAGACTCCATTATGCACATATAACGTGTATTTTTATCACAAAAGCACATAAAATATAAGATATATGATGCTTAAAACTATGGATTTTATCCACGCATCAGTATCTGTGTGTTTCTTTCATCATTGGCAGTGTACAAAGGTTCCAAACTAGTTTTTAATAGTTATGAGGTTTGTTACAGGTACCGGGTTTATTTACTAAGCAGTTATTATGGTCAGAAGTTATTGCTATGAGTATTTGAGTTATGTGGTATATCATGTGATTACATCTTGAGTTACGATTATGGTTTGATAGTGCTTGTTCTAACATATACAATGTATACATGTGAGAATCGGGCCTCATAATGCATTCCAGATGTTGGAGATTTGGTTCTAAGGACTAAGGTTGAAGTAAGGATTTTCAGTTAGGTGTGTTGTCAGACTTATATAGAATGTGGTGACGTGGGATCACCCATGGGTATGTGTATAGTGAGTTTATGTAGTGATTCGATGGCCTTGTAACGACTCCTGGCACGTTTGAGGATGAACAGATGTTTAAGTGGGGGAGAATGTAATGACCCCACGGTCGTTTTGAGAATCTGCATCCCGTTCGGTGGTTCGATCTCTTGAGTAGCTTCACACGATGTATTATGACTTGCGTGTATAGTTGGTTTTTATTTTTGAGTGGTTCGGGATTGATTTGAAAGAATGACTCGAAGGCTCAGAAGGTTCGAAGGTTCGAGTTTTGGCATCAAGGGGGCATATCGAAGGTCCTCGACCTCGAGGCAGTACAAATCGAAGATCAACATGGAAAGGCGGGAAATTCCCAAGGGGCACGTGGATAAAGCTGACAAAATACACAAAATAGTACAAGCCCGTACCGTGGCATTAAATGGTTGTACCAACCATATCTCTTTGCATTAATTACACATGTACTATGTTGGGATTCCCCCTCGTATATAAAGGGGGTCCTTGTCACTTTATAAGACAGATGACATTGAATACAAGAATAAGAACAACCTCTACTCTCTAACCAAGACATTCTCTACAATTGCTTCATTGATTTATTTCTTCTCATTTATTGTGTCCTTGAATTATTCTTCATTTATTATTTATTATTGATCATAAATAGGCCATTCTTAAGGCCTTCAACACAATTATACCGTTATTGATAGCCCCTTGTCAAGCTTCCAATGCTCGATCTCGAGGCCCTTTCCGACCATCCTCGAGATCGGTCTCTCCGTTGCATGGTTTGCGTAATCTCGTTTCTTTTTGATCTTATTTTGTTTTCTCACTTCACACTCAACGTGTAATACCTAAACAACCGGTATTAAAATAGATCACATATTTTTAGAACCACATAATCAAATATAATTATAATTTCCATTTTCAAGGTAAACAGTTTGGCGCCCAACGTGGGGCTAAAAATAATAGTGGTTGTTTTAGTGCTGGTTTTCTAAAAACACAAGTAATTCTTCACACTTTTTCTTGTCCAAGAATCTTCAATTTCATGTCAGAAAATGTCTAACTCAGTAAACGCACATGAAAACAACGGTCTTGAGGACCACGAAGAGAATGGTGCAGCTGCTTCAGGTGTCGGTGTGCCACTGCAAAACCCTGAAGGGGAACCGCTGCAAATTCTTGTCTATGAAGGCTCACATAACGCTCAACATGTCGATGTGAGCTCTCATACAGACGAAAGAGTTTGGGAAGAAGGCCAGCGTGAAGCACAGGGAACCCCTGCTAAAAGGGAAAGGGAAGTTAGCCTTCATGTAATTTTTGAAATGTTGCAGGCAAAACAGGTGGTTATTGCTCAGCTGCAAAGCCATCAGAGAACCCCAAGCACAACACCACCAGAAACGGTTCCTCGAGTCGAACAGGCACCAAAACGATCAAGCAATAATGGGTCAGAAGCCAACACCGCCATTATGAAGATGCTCGAAGACCTCGCAAAGAGGATTGAATCGGGCGAAAAGAAGATGGAAGCTAACCACAAAAAGATGGAGACCTACAACTCGAGGGTCGATCAGATCCCGGGTGCACCCCCGATTCTGAAGGCTGTAGATTCAAAAAAGTTGGTGCAAAATCCATTTCCATCAAGTGCAGCTCCGATGCCTATCTTGAAGAAATTCAGAATTCCCTATCTCTCGAAGTACAACGGAATCTCAGACCCCAATGAGCACTTACTGCCTACACTTGTGTTGTTAAAGGTAATGACCTAAGAGATGAAGATATTGAATCCGTTCTATTGAAAAAAATTAGAGAAACGCCATCCAAAGGGGCCATGACGTGGTATCATAACCTACACCCGAACTCGATAGATTCGTTTTCCATGATGGTAGACTCATTTGTGAAAGCACATGCTGGTTCCATCAAGGTCGCTACAAGGAAATGTGATGTTTTCAAAATCAAGCAAAGGGAGAATGAGATGTTAAGGGAGTTCGTGTCCCGCTTCCAATTGGAACGAATGGAATTACCACTAGTCTCTGACGATTGGGCGGTGCAAGCCTTCACTTAGAGCTTGAATGAGCGAAGCTCGATAGCTTCAAAATAGCTGAAGTAGAATTTAATCGAGTACCCCGCCATAGTTTGGGCGGATGTGCACAATAGGTACCAGTCGAAGATCAGGGTTGAGGAAAACCAACTGGAAGCTCCCTCGGGCTCGGTGTATCCTATCAGAGTCCTAACAAAGGAATCTAGGCTTCTAGAAAGAGAGACAAGGCCAAACAAAGAAAGGTATCAACCGTACGTAGAAAATTGGAGAAATATCCCGAGACGTAACATACCTCGAAGTGACCAAAGGATGGACCGATGGCAGAATTCTCGGGAACTCGTGAACAAAGCAGGGTTTGACAGGCACACAGGGCGGGTAGAGGCACCCCGTCTATCTGAGTACAACTTCAACATCGATGTTTCAAACATCGTATTGGCCATAATCAAGATTAAGGATACCAGGTAGCCGAGGCCCGTGCTATCAGATCCTTTACAAAGGAACCCCAACTTGATATGCGAATATCACGATACCCACAGTCATAGGACTGAGGATTGCAGACAGCTTCGAGAAGAGGTAACCCGACTCATCAGCAACGGGCACCTTCGAGAACTCCTCAGAGACCGCTCTAAAAACCAATTTCAGGAAAGAGACGCAAACAAGAAAAATGAAACAGAAGAACCACGACACGTCATCCACATGATTATTGGTGGAGTCGACGTCCCTCAGGGACCCATTTTTAAGCGAACTAAAGTATCCCTCACCAGGGAAAAGTGAACTCGGAGCTACATACCTGAATACGCCCTTTCATTCAACGAACAGGACATCGAGACCTTATCTCAACCTCATAATGACGCACTGGTAATTTCTTTTATTTTGAATAAATTTCAAATTAAACGTGTGCTCGTGGATCCAGGTAGCTCGACCAACATAATTCGGTCAAGGGTGGTAGAGAAACCCAGGTTGCTCGGCTAGATCGTGCCCTCCTCTCGAGTCCTCAACGGATTCAACATGGCAGCGAGACGACGAAAGGGGAAATCATCCTCCCAGTCAATGTGTCCGGCACAATTCAGGATACCAAGTTTCATGTCATCGAAGGTGACATGAGGTACAATGCATTGCTGGGAAGGCCATGGATTCACAACATGAGGGCATTGCCGTCAACCCTTCATCAAATGATGAAGTTTCCTACGAAGGATGGAGTAAAAACAGTATATGGAGAGCAGCACGTGGCGAAAGAAATGTTCGTAGTGCACGATGTGGCACCGAAACCTTCTACATCAAAGGAGACAAAAAACAAGCAAACAACCAAGTAACAATCACAAACTACATCCTCGTAGGAACGAATAAAGGATCGTGTCGTGTCCTCGGAACAGATAACCAAAGCATATCAAGGCTCGAACACCATCGCAGCTAAGTACAATCCTCTCCTTTTTTCTTTCACACTTTACGCTAACCTACGTGCAGGTGTTCGATTGAAAGGATTAGAAGCACCCCCCAACTCGAAGGCCTTAGGTTTTAAAACATGCGTTGCACTCTTTTTCCCTCACGTCGGATTTTATCCCAAAAGGGTTTTACCGGAGAGGTTTTTAACGAGGCAACATCCATATGCTACCTAAGGAGAACTCACCAAGTATTCAAGGCTTCTCTTCGATCAACCTTGAATACTGAGGTGCATTCCCCCAGGAGATCACTGAACTATTCCAAAGAGGGTCTCAGCAGGAGAATGATGTATTGGACCAAACGGTCAAATAAACCGTGTCCACATAGAATAATCGAACCCTCGATGGTAAAAACATGTATACTTGTACCAAGTAATCAGAGAAGTATCTTTTATCATCAAAAAATTTTGCACATCAAAGAAGCTTGCCATTTTCACAAGAGACAGCCCCAGGGCCAAAAATATGTCAAGCACTCGGGAACTGTCCTCGACAGTCACTCCATCGAGTCACCAAAAACTCGAAACCATAAGACCTCGAGGCCGGCAAACTTCAAGCTCATAAGCCCTCCTCGAGGATATATCAACCCCGACTCGGGAACTGTCCTCGACAGTCAGCTCATAAAGTTATCTAACTCAAATCCGTAAGACCTCAGGGCCGGCAACTTCGAACTCATAAGCCCTCCAAGAGGCAATATCTATGACATAAGCCCTCCATGAGGTAATATCAACTCTGACTTAAGGACTGACCTCGATGGTCGACTCATAGCCGTAAGACATCAGGGCCGGCAACTTCAAACTCATAAGCCCTCCATGAGGCAATATCAAAACTGTAAGACCTCAAGAAAGGCATGTACAAATTTGTAAGACCTTAAAAAAGGCATAATCCCCATATCAAATTCAAGGCTATATATCGAACTTATAAGATCCAAAAGGCATACCCTCAATATAGACACCATGTCTATCTCACTCGGGGACTAAAAGGCTACGGCCAAATACAATGACCACCGTCATAAGGCTCCGACCAACTAATGCGACTCGGAGACGTCTGACCATTGCCATAAAATCACAGGCCTCCAATTACTTCGAAAAACTTCGAAAAGAACCAGTTAAAGGTCGTACCGACCTACAGCGTAAGAGCCAAGTCGCCAACTACATCAAAGGTCGTACCGACCTAAAGCGTAAGAGCCCAAGTCGCCAGCTAGTCGTACCGACCTAACGCATAAGAGCGCAAGTCGTCAGCTACAGGTTGTACCGACCCAAAGCGCTCAGGGCCGATTTGAAAACCTGAGGGCCGTTGAGCTCGAGTCGAAACCCGACTCGAATACTAAGCCCAAAAAGGTTAACCAAAGCGCCTCAGGGCCAAAAAAGCGTAAGAGCCCAAGTCGCCAGCTAATGGTCATACCGACCCAAAGCGCCTCAGGGCCGATTCGAAAACCTGAAGGCTGTTGAGCTCGAGTCAAAACCCGACTCGGAGACTAAGCCCAAAATGGTTAACCAAAGCGCCTCAGGGCCAAAAAAGCATAAGAGCCCAAGTCGTCCTCTACATTAAAAGTCGTATCGACCTTACACATAAGAGCCCAAGTTTCCAGCTACAGGTCATACCGACCCAAAGCGCCTCAAGGCCGATTTGAAAACCTGAGGGCTGTTGAGCTCAAGTCGAAACTCGACTCGGAGACTAAGCCTAAAATGGTTAACAAAAGATTCTCATGGCCAAAAAAGCGTAAGAGACCAAGTTTCCCGCTACATTAAATGTCATATCGACCTTAAGCGTAAGAGCCCAAGTCGCCAGCTACAGGTCACACCGACCCAAAGCGCCTCAGGGCCGATTTGAAAACTTGAGGGTCGTTGAGCTTGAGTCAAAACCCGACTCGGAGGCTAAGCCTGATACGATTAACTAAAGTGCCTCAGGGCCAAATACGTAAGAGCCCAAATCGCCAGCTACACCGAAGGTCGTACCGACCTAAAGCGTAAGAGCCCAAGTCGCCAGCTTAAAAAGCCTCAGGGCCAATTTATAACCCCAAGGATTTCATCTCAAAGTCCAATTCATCGATCTAAATATCGACAAGCAAATCAAACCAAAGAATCTTTCATATATATGTGCATTACAAATACATATCTACAACACTCCCACAGAAGCCTTAAGCAAACAACAAAGCAAAAAATCTAGTCTACTCTCGGGACAAGCTCCCTCAAAGGCCCCTCAAACTAGCTCCCATGACGGCCTTCAAATATAAGCATCATCTCAAGAAGAAAGGAAAAACTTGGCGTCGATCTCGTCCGTCTCGGCCTGCTTTATCTCTTTCGAGAGATCAAAGCCCCTAGCATGTATCTCTTCGAGGGTCTCCATCCGAGACTTGCATCGGTCATATTCATTGCCCCTCCTCTCTCTGTCAAAATATCCTCTCAGCTTAGCCCGAGCATCGACAACATCTTTTAAATAAACGGCCACCTTCTTATCGGCCTTCGCTCGAACTTCTTCAGTTTCAGCCCGAGCCTCTACGACCTTGGCCTTCATATTTAAAAGATCAGTCTCGAGATTGGCACTCCTGCTCGACTGAATTGAGCTATCTTCTCGGGCATTACAAAGATGTATCTCGAGGGCAACAGCCTTGGCCAAATCATTCCTTTGGGACGCAACATGTACGCTTATCTGCGCCTTCAACGCTTGGCATTCGGAACTAACTTGCCCGACTTCACCCCAAAGGTGCTCCAATGCTTTTGTCTTTCCCTGCAGCTGAAGCACCAAAGCATTAGTTCCCAAAAGCGAGAAAGGAAGCACGTACTCCTTCAGGGTAAGGGTTACCTGATGCTCGAGATTGTCTTCACAATTCGGAATCCGATGCATCTCCACCCGAAGATGTATCAACTCTTTTTTCTTATTTTTGCAAAGAAGCTTGAGAGATTTTTCCTTACCCAAAGCTTCCCGCAACCGGGTCTCACAGCGAAGCAGCTCGAATGTGAGTTTGTCAAAAGCCTACAAAAGAGAAACTTATGTTCAAAGAATGAAGATTCATAGCTAAAAATCCAGCAAGGACGATCAAAACTCACCTCAGAACAAAGCCGCTGGGCCTCCTTAAAAGTTGAACATGCATCTACTGGCATGGCCCCATCGGCCCCAATTGAACCGCTCTCAATAGGGTAATGCCCACTCGAAACCTTACTTGGTTCGGGTGGCCCCTGGTCCCGAGCGTCCCTCGAAGTACCTTCGAGGGCAGAGGCAGGCGATGGTGGAGGACTCTTGCTCTTTATCTCTCGAGGAACCTCTTCTTCAAAATTAAAGGTCTTAGGCCTGGCAGAATTGGAAACCTCGGAAGGGCCCCCAGCTCGAGCTGTAGATAAAGAATCATCCTCGCGAGGAGAGATGATGTCTGCAGAATGACCGACGTATAAAAGGCTCTCCTCACCGACGTCATCTCCTTTATGTCGACGAGAAGGCCCCGCCTCATTGAGAATATCCTTATCTATAGAGGATCTTTTTCGCTTATTGTCCTCTCTCGGGCCTTCTCTCTCCTCAAAGGGGCACAGTCTCATTTCGGAAAACCTACCAACACCTGTGGTGGTAGAGTTAGTACGCACAAAAGGAAACATTCATCAAAAGGGATACCACACGGCTCATACCGTGGTGCTTTGCTTCCCATCTGCCCTTCGAGAGATCACGCCACTTGCGTTCGTCATATATTGAGGAAGCTGCCAGCCTCGGAGTCCAGTCCGCAAGATCGGGGACCTCTCCCGGCACCCACGGGACCGCTGAAAAAGAGAAAAAGAAACACTTTTATAAATCGATAAGAGCAAAAGACACTAAGGTGCAACATGGCACTTACATTTGAAGTTCCATTTTTCTAGAAATAGCAGGAACTCCGCTGGAATGATATCGATGGTCCTCACTCGAACAAATCAACTCATCCATCCTCCATTTCGATCCTCATCATCGCTGGCAATGAAAGTCCTGGTGGATCGACATAGTAACGCAATCAGGCCTCGACAATGCTGAGGCAGATATAATCTAATAAAGTGGCTGAGGGTAAACTCGAGCTCAGCCTTTTCGGTAAAATACCTCATCATCAGCACTATCCACCAAAAGGACAGATGAATCTGTACCAGGGTGACTCGGTACCTTTTGTAGAATTCGAGCACAAGTCGGTCGAGGGGGCCTAATGTAAACGGGTACATATACACGGTCAAGAATCTCTCTACATAAGTCATGACGTTCTCTTCTCGAGAGGGTATCTGCAGCATCACATTTTCCCCCAGCCACAGTCTTTCCTCACGTCCTGGAGGTAGTTTTCTTCTATCAATCGGACGAACCTCGAAGCATGTTCTCGATGGCACGGGGAATCGAAGAGTTTATCTATGCAAAGTCTTTCTCCGGAGCGAAGTAGTACAAGGTCAACTCACCATATGCCGGCGATGTACCACCAGCCAGGCTAGGAGCAGATGAAGAATTTCCCTCTTCTTGGTGAACAGATTCGGGCACGGCAGCCATAACTACTCAAGCAGAGATAAATAGGAAGGAATGAAAGCAGTTTTTACAAAAATGGGAAGGGGATGATAAAGTTGAAAGGAAAGTTAAGTTTTGCAAAGATGCAAGAGTTCGAATGAAAAAGAATCAAGAATATATATATAGAGCGAAAGGTGGCTAACCAGCTACTTTGAAGGCTATTCAATTTTTGACAAATTCGTCATAACATTTGGGGAAGTGTACTGGTGGGGCCACCTCGGTCACTTCACGGTCACGTCACATATATCGTCATACGGCATTGGAGGGATCAAAGCTCACATGACTACCTAGCCTCGAGAAGGTGTACGATCTCGAGGGGATCTACTATTTCAAGTGTGAGTTCCGAGGAGCTAAGAATCGAAGCATGAAAGAGTCAATTGTTGCCTAAGCATTACGGGACAAAGTTTGTGCGATATGTGACAAAAGGTATTCTATTTCACAAAATATATTTACAGAGGTGCTTTTACAAAAATTCCCCTGAAGGGTCCCATATACAGAAAAAGAAAAAATCAAAAAAGGAGGAAAATCTACTCTTCGCCTTCGCTGCTGTCCGAGCCGCTTTCAGAGCCCTCATCCGATGTATGCGGCATTACCAATTCCTCCTCTAGGGCCCTGGCCTCTTCGATCTCGGCAGAAAGATCGACACCCTTGGCGCTCACTTCCTCGAGGGCTTGCCTCCTGGATTGTGAACGGGCATAAGCAACTGCCCGAGCCAACTTTAGCTCGGCCTTCTCGGATATCTCCCTGGCCCGATCATTTGCAGCAGCAACATCTCTCTAGTATGAGGAAACATTTTCCTTGGCCTCAGACTTGGCCATAGATAGTGAAACAGCCTCCTCCTGAGCACCTTGGAAAAGGTCTTGAACCGAGGGTAGCTTCCCCTGAAGCACCTCCCTCTTCGAAGCCGCGACGTCATTCAACCAAGCCAGCTCTAGGATTTCGGCATCCTTGGCCGCAACCTCCTCTCGAAGCCACTCCACCAGGGCGTCCTTCTGCCTAATTTGAAAAGTATAAAGTAGGTCAATCAACACCAAGCATTGCAACTAAAAATAAAAATATGGGTACCGACATACCTGCTCGATGAAGTTGGCCCTCTCCCGAAGTGCTCTCTCTGAGCTTGCCCGAAGGTTGGTCAATTCCTCCTCCTTTCGAGCGCATAAAGCCTCCAACTCGACCGACTCTGACCGACTCCGACATAAGCTTCTCAAGCTCCTCTTCACGATGAGTCAACTCATCTTGCATCTTGGAGAAGTCTTGGTCATACATCTTCTTGACCTGCAGCACAAAAAAGGGAAATCAGAAAACAAGAATAGAAAATCAGAAAATAGCATATTATTTATCAAATGTCACCTGCTTTTGGAGCCTCTCGGCTTCCTTGAGAGCAACTGGGGAATCAACATCGGTCTCCTCAGCTACCCCCTCGAAGTAGTCTTTAAATGCATCATCCTCTCCACAAAAGGTCTCTAGACCAGGAACACCCCTAACTTGAGCATCCCGTCTTGGGGACTGCGCCCAAACCTTCCTCGAGGGTCTCCTCTATGAATGGTGGGTCCACATCGGCCGCCTCTAACTCAGTAGACGACCACCCAACAACTTTCAAAACCTCAGCGCTTCGTTTTTCCCTTTGCACCAAAGGGCAGGCATCATCGCTCTCTTCCTCGGCCTGCAGGCTCTCAGCGACCGTTGAGGACAAGACCGTCATCGATCCTAGGCTTCCGAGCCTTTTACCTTTTTGATTTTGGAGACTTTGTCGAGGCCTCTTTCTTCCTTTTCTTATCCTTGGTGGTCTTCGGGGCCTCTTCCTCACCAGGTAGGGGCGGCCTCATCAACACACCTTCGCCAAGGCCTGCACAAACATGGTATGTCAAAAAGCATCACCATCAAAAGTTCTTACGAAGAATGAGAAAATAATAGCAACAAGAGCATACCATGGTTCTTAGCCTGCCACTGTGTTTTAGCAAGCTCATGCCATACGTGTTTGTTGTATGGAAAAGCGGAGTCTAAACATCTGATCCACCCTAGAAGGTCTTAAACCGCACCGGGAAACCAAACAGTGGCTGCAAAATTAGAAGAAAATCAGTCGAAAGAGAAAGAGACGGAAAATCATGCTCAATTCAGGGGTACTTATGTTTCATATTACATTCCTCCGGGAATGGCATTCTGTTAGCGGGGATGATGTCGGAAGTTCTGATTCTAACAAATTGGATCATCCATCCCCGATCTCTGTCCTCGTCGATGCAGGTGAGGAAAACCTTGGTGGATCGACGGTGCAGTTTAATTAGGCCCCCACAGAAGAGTCGAGGGCTCTACAATCTTATCAAATGGTCGAAGGTGAAAGTCATTCCCTCGACCATGTTGGCAATATGTCGAAACATATATACAATCCTCCAAAAAGAAGGATAGATCTGACCGAGTGTCACTCGGTATAGACAGAAAAAATCAAGAATCACCTGGTCCATCGGTGGAAAAGAAGAATCGATGGGGCCTAAGGTGAAAGGGTATGTATATACACTGAGAAAGCCAACCTTGTGCGTGACTATGCTTTCTTTAGCCATAGAGATCTCGAGATCTCTACTTGGGCCGCCTCCCCCTAGTGGCAGTCACGTTTTACCCTCTCTATATCTGATACTACAATTAAGTATCGGAACATGCGCTCGTATCGGCCCGATGTAGAAAGGGGGTTTTTTATTGTGAAGTCAGAAATGGTGTCGAAAGGGCCACGGATGCATTGCTCGATGGTAGGAGGAATTTTTGACTTTCCCTTAGACGGTCGTGATAAAGAAGTAGCTCCCTCCTTTTGTGGAACCGTTTTGGAAGTTTTTTCCATGATAACTATCGAGTTTTGAAGTGAGAAAACGAAAAAACGTACACATGCAGAAGATAAGAATGGAAAGCACTTAGTTGAAATTTGAAGGTTTGTAGAAGATGAAGAAGATGAAAATCTATGAAAAGGAAAGTGATTGTAGTATTTATAGAGGACCTTTGGTCATGCTTGAAGCGGAAGATTCGAACTTATGATGGTCCATGGGCTGATCGAGAATTGTGTTGACAACGACCTCTGCACAGCTTTTCATGTCACCTCATTTAATGCTCTGAAGGGACTGACGTCATAATAGGAGTGTCGAAGAGGCAAACCGCCAAGACCTTTTCTTATCTTTTCATTCTAAGAAACGTGGGGACTATATGTATACGGCTAAAATTAGAGAGCCCGATTTTACGGTCATTTCGACGCTCAGAAGGCTCGAAGGTTCGAGTTTTGGCATCGAGGGAGCATATCGAAGGTTCGAGTTTTGGAATCGAGGGGGAATATCAAAGGTCCTCGACCTCGAGGAAGTACAAATCGAATATCAACATGGAAAGGCGAGAAATTCCTAAGGGGCACGTGGATAAAGCTTACAAAATACACAAAATAGTATAAGCCCGTACCGTGGTCTTAAATGGTTGTACCAGCCATATCTCTTTGCATTAATAACACATGTACTATGTTGGGATTCCTCCTAATATATAAGGGACCCTTGTCACTTTGTAAGACAGATGATATTGAATACAAGAACAAGAACATCCTCTGCTCTCTAACCAAAACATTCTCTACAATTGCTTCATTGATTTATTGCTTCTCATTTATTGTGTCCTTGAATTATTTTTCATTTATTATTTGTTATTGATCATAAATAGTCCATTATTAAAGCCTTTTAACACTATTATACCGTTATTGATAGCACCTTGTCAAGCTTCCAAAGCTCGACCTCGAGGCCCTTTCCGACCATCCTCGAGATCGGTCTCTCCGTTGCCTGGTTTGCGTAATCTCGTTTCCTTTTGCTCTTATTTATTTGGAAGAATGACTCTCTTTTGGAAGCTTTAAGTTAGAGGAGTTGATCAAGTTTGACTTTTGTGTATTTGTCCTCCAATCGAGTTTTGATGGTTCCGTTAGGTTCGAATGGTGATTTTGGACCTAACAATGTATACCCGAATTTGCATGCAGATATTCCTAGAAGGTTTTGGCCCTATTTGGAAAAAGTTTGTAATTTGAAGGTTTTAAAAGTTCATAAGTTTGACTGAGAGTTGACTTTGATGATATCGAGCTCAAATTGTTGCTCCCGAAGTTTGAATATGTTTGTTATGTCATTTGAAACTTGTGTGCAAAATTTGAGGTGACTCCGAGTTGTTTAAACGTGTTCGTCATAAGTTTAGAATTTGAAAA
The DNA here is from genome assembly GCA_005239505.1 of Nicotiana paniculata. Lineage (NCBI taxonomy): Eukaryota > Viridiplantae > Streptophyta > Magnoliopsida > Solanales > Solanaceae > Nicotiana > Nicotiana paniculata. Next base: position 39,183 of record MDKI01011411.1, on the reverse strand, counting down.
TTTGAAATAGTTCATTAAGATTGAATTAAGGTGCAATTCGTCATTTTGATGTTATTATGTGTGATTTGAGGCCTCGAGTAGGTCTGTGTTATGTTTTGGGACTTGATAGAATGTTTGGACAAGGGCCTGAGGGGCTCCGATGAGTTTCGGGGTTGTTTGGCCATTTTTAGGCCCTTTTCAGTTGTTGGTTTTTGTCTATAGTGGTGTGAATCGCGATCACAAACCTTTGGACTGCGTTCGCGAAGAGAAAATTGCTCTTTGTGCCTTGTGAATCACGATCGCGAACTTTGGAAGCTTATATCTTGTAATCTATAAGGAATTTCGAGGTGATCCAAAATGGAAAGTTATGGCCTTTTGTTTCTAGATTTGGAAAATCAAACCGTTTATCATTTGTTGTTGTGTACTAAAAATTGTGGATGTTACTGTGCATGTTGTTTGGAAAGAGTTTAAAGGTTTAATGGAGTTTGTTCATTGCGATCACAGAGTTTCATAGCCGCAATCGCAAAGGGTAAAATTGTGTTGGTCATTTTTTGAATCATAATCCTGATATTGGTGACCACGATCATGAAGAAGGGCGACTGACAGATCATTAAAACATCCAATTTCGGGACTTTGATATCATTTTCTTCACTTTTTGAGTTCTTGGAGCATAAGTAAACCGATTATGGAGGATATGAACACACAAATTTTGAGGGTAAGTAATTTTATCTTTGTTTTGATTATATATTATATTTTTACATGGATTATTATAGCTAAATCAAGCACTTGAAGAGAAAAAATTGGGAGGTTTTTGACTTGAACTTAAGAGAATGCATTTTAGGGTTTTGAACATGAAATCGAGGTTGAATTTGGATGAAACTTATATGGTTTGACTTGTATTAGATTAGGTTGTCGAAATTTTTGAATTTTGTCAAATTCCAAGGTACGGGCTTGGGTTGACTTTTGGTATTTGATTAAAGATTCGACCTTTATCGTTTGAATTTGATTCCTTTGGCATTATTTGATATTTTTTAGTTGCTTTTGGATAGTTTCGAGCCATTTGGAGGTCTATTCGCGCGAGATGGCATTTCTAGAGTATTATTTTGGCTTACTTGAGGTAAGTAGCTTACCTAAACTTTGTTGAGGCACTAGTTGCCATAGTTATCTGTGATAGCTACATGCTATGGGTGGCGCATATGTGTGGGGTCGATCCCATGTGCATGCACCGAGGAATTTTTCATGCTCGCAATAATATTTAGGCTATAATATGCCTTGAGTTGATTGCTAAGATTCATGATGTGATGTTCCTCTGATCAATCTCCCCTTTTTGTGAGCTATTTGAGCCATGTTTGAGGTTATATAGAGGTTAATCTCCTGATAGAACCTAATAAATTTATACTATAGTCATGTAATTGTCTGATTGAGCTATGATAGCGCACTTCGCACATGCCTAAATCATAGTATGTCACTTATACTGGTCTAGGAGTACGATATGGTTTGGACTGGTAACCTGTGACCACGTCGAGTGGATTGTGATATTGAGCCTGCGACCACGTCGGGCGGAATGGGATATTGAGCCAGTGACCAAGCTGGGCGGATTGTGATATTGGAACGTGACTTTTCCGTGAAACACGTGAGTTGTCCGTGCAGATATGAATATGAGATATTGATATTGACACGTGAGTTGTGCATGTAACACGTGATTTGTCCGTGCGGTTGATATGATTATCACGTGCGTTATCCGTGAAACACGTGAGTTGTTCGTGCAGTGTGTGGATATGGTCCATCCCCCTAGGTCACCCTCTCATGTTTCTCTCTTGATGGTGTACACACGGATGTGAGCTCTGGGAGAGATAGTTATTAGTTTGGTTTGGTTACTGAGAACTCATGCCGAATCACATCTAAACTCGGAATAACCCTAAATTTTTACGCAAGTCTTAAATTGCATAGAGATCCCATTATGACTCCTAGTACAACAATCTGAATCTGGTAGCCGCAAAGTTAACTTCCGGTCAAACCTATGAACCTTCCAAACCTTCAAATTTTCATATGTCTCCAACTAAAACCAAAACAACCGAGGTACCTCCAAATTCAAATCTGTACATATACCTAAGTTCAAAATCACCATACGAATCTATTGGAACCATCAAAATATGAATATGAGATCGTCTACTCATAAGCCAAACCTTGGTTTTCCAAATTCTTTTGAAAAAATCCTGAACCGCTTGAAAATCAAAACCAAACCTGCATGTAAGTCAAAATACATCATATGAAATTTCTTGAAATCTCAAAACATAGAATGTAATGCTGGAACTCAAAATGACTAGTTGGGTCGTTACAATGATTTGGAGTATTCTTAATGTAAACTTATTTATCACATTCATTAATATTAAAATTATTTGACAACATTTTATTTTTATGTTTTTCATGCCATTATTTGGGTGCTTATATAATTATCTAAGTGACTTAATAAGTCTACACACCTTCTTTCTTTGCTAGAAATAACAAATCATTCGGGTTGTTCCATTTAAATCTTTTCTTCCAAATCTCCATTTAAGAAGGCTGTCCTAACATTCATATAACGAATTTCAAGACCATAAATGGCAGCCATGCTACTAATATTTGTATGAATGTAATTCTCATGACCGGCAAATATATGTTAAAATAGTCAAGGTCTTCTCATTTTTTATAACTTTTGATAACAAGTCTTGTCTACTTTTCAACAGTTCAATTTTTTGTTTTCCTCTCAAAAATCCATTTGGAATATAACAGTTTTTTTCCGGGAGGAATATCAACCAATTCTCATTTGTAGTTATTCAATACGGATTCTAATTCACTATTGACTTCTCCTTCGAAAAAGGTAACCCTTAAGTAGACATAGCTTCTTTAGCTGTCGTGGTTCATTTTCTAATAAGAAAGTCACAGAATCTGGTCCAAATGAAGTATACTTTCTTTGAAATTTACTATGTCATGGATCCTCCTCAGTAGGTGTACTTTCTTTTGTTCCATTCCAAGGCCATTTGGTATCTCGCCAATGAACTCACATTTCTTTTTATACGGATATATATATTTTCAAAGAATTGAGCAATGTCTAATTCCATTACCATATTATTATGAATATTAGGATTTCCTAATTTATAAACCATAAATCAATGTGGTTTACTGTTGGTAGTAAATCCAATGAAACCACAATCAATTTCAGTTCTATTTTACCCTTTTCGTCGGTTGAAGTTACTCAACATAGTGTTTTACTATGGGACACTCGATTGAGTATTCGGTTAGCCGAACGATAAATTCTCCCCACAATTTCTAAGGTACACTTTAACTTATCAGCAAGGCATTCATAATCTCCTATAATTTGATTTTTTCTTTCCCCAATCCCATTGGATTGGGGCATGTATGGGGAAATTATTCAATAAATAATGCCATATTACAAATATATTTTTCAAAAGAAGATTCTTGTTAACCACTCTTATCATTTTTATCATATTAATACTTTTCTTAAGTTGCATCGTAACTTTATTTTTATATTGATTGAATGTATCAATTACTTTATATTTACTAGTAAGTAAGTGAACATAGTAATATCGACTGCCACCGTTAATAAAAGTTATAAAATACTTTTTTTCACTTCGAGATGACATTTACTTCATATCATATAAATTCATATGATTAATTCTAAAAGTTTTGAATTTCTTTCAGTTGACTTGAAGGATGTTCTACGTACTTTGGCCCAACACATATTTGACATTTTGATTTATTGCATTTAAACTTGGCCAATACTTGAAAATAGATTCCTACCTTCTCTTTCTCCTCTTCTCTCTCTCTCTCTCTCTCTCTCTCTCTCTCTCTTTATATATATATATATATATATGTGTGTGTGTGTGTGTGTGTATGTGTGTGTGTGTGTGCGTGTGTGTATCTCCCAATAGTAACTGCAATATACCGGCACTGATACTCTTTTTCATCGTCTTCCCTCACTGTCGACGCAGCATGACACATGTAAGGTCTTTTCATATATATCTTTATCTCTCCCTCTCTCTCCTCCTCTTTTCTTCTTTCCTTTCCCGGTCAGAGTCCGGTGCTAATAGACCACCATCTTCTTCAATGCTTGTCACCTTCCTTATTTGCTTCTCCCCCTCTCTCTCTCTCTCTCTACGGGTATGTGTGGTGTGTGTGTTTGCATCTGCAAATAGTAACAGGTCCAGCGAATCTGGTATTTTCCGGCGAATATCCAGACATGCGTCGACGCCTGAGCAGCCAAGAAAGTGCATTTCGGATGATACTTTCACTCTTTGGTGGTCGCCTTTCCAGATTGACCTGACACACCCACTTTCCAGTCAGCTTCAACGTGAACTAGTTCCTCCGGAGCGCCGTCCATTGAGCTCCACTATTTTTTGTTGCCTACTGCCAGGTTTTTCACTTTAATTACTCCTCCCCAAGGAGGGGGAACATCATCTTGACATCACCAACTACAATCCAAGTTCTATCTTTCTTGCTTTATTATGTTCTGCTTCGCTTGCTCATACTTTCTTGCTTGTCTTATATTATTGGTTCTTGTATTTAGACCAACTTTTCTATCTTTAACTTTAGAATCGCCACTGAATTTATTGTCATTTTTTTGTAAACCCCTTATTAGTTTACACCTATTTTACTGGCGCTGGTTAACAATGGCAGACTAAGGTCAGGTCTTCGGGTAGGGCTAAGGGCGAGGAAGAAGGGTGACAGGTGAATTAAGGGAGCTTCTAGGTTGAGAGTTTTGTTTTGGAACATAAGGAAACTGATGGGGAAGTCTATAGAGTTGGTAAAGATCCTCAAGAAGAGGAAGATCAATATAGCTTGTGTCCAGGAAACCAAATGGATAGGAACTAAGGCACTGGATATGGACAGATTTAAATTGTGATCCTTGTGAGGCTCGAGGAATAGGAATGGAGTAGGTATTTTGGTTGATAGCAACTCATGTGGTAGAAGGTACGAGGGTGAATGACGGAATAATGGTGATTAAGCTAGTTGTTGTAGGGCTTACTTTGAACGTTATTAGCGCATATGCACCTCAAGCGCGCTTGAAAGAGGAGGTCAATAAGAATTTTTGAAGGAATTGGATGAGTTTGTGAGAGGCATACTGCTCACCGAGAAGATATTCATAGGAGGATATTTTAATGGCCATATCACGATAATTTTAGGGGGTTATGAAGTTGTGAATGGACGATATGATTTTTGGTATAGAAAAGAAGAAGGAGTCTCGCTTTTGAATTTCTTGGAAACGTTTGATATTGGTCAAAGCTAATTCAAGTTTCTCAAAGAGGGAGAAGCACTTAGTAACATTCTGTAGTTCGATAGCGAAGACTTAGATAGGATACTTACTCCTTAGGAAGTGTGACAGAGTTTTTCTGTAAGGAATGCAAGGTTATCCTGAATGAGAATCTTACAACCCAACATAAGCTCTTGGCGATGGATTTAGAGACTACGAGGAAGAGGAAAAAAGGGATGTGTATGATAGGTCAAGGATTAAGTAGGGTGGCTTGATTACCGCCAAAGCCCATGAGATGGGGAAGAGGTTGAGGGCGATGTGGACTTAGGGGAGAAATGGAGATTGAAATAGTACGTAGAATAGGATAGCTAGTTGCATTAGGGAAGTAGCTAGAGAGGAGCTGAGGGCCTCCTGTCACACCTCTTTTTTTATTACTCCCGGATTAATGAAGGGTAATAAGGGAGTTTTTTCAATTAAAGTGACATTATTCGGTTTTGGGACTTATTATTATTTCAGAGTCGCCACCCGGATTTTTGACGATGCTCCGGACACCGTTTTGTTTTGAAAATCCCAAACCGAGGAAATTTTTGACTCTTTTTTAATTTGTCTGCGATAAGAAATCCGAGTAAGGAATTCTGTTAACCCGGGAGAAGGTGTTAGGCATTCCCGAGTTTCGTTGTTCTAGCACGGTCGCTTAACTATTGATATTTGGCCTAATTATCTGATTATTTACATATTTTAAACCTATTGTGCTTTTTAGCCTTTTTCACTTTTAGCCGCTTTCAATATTTATGGAACTATTTTAATACAAGTCATGATGACGTGCACTTGTTATTTTTGGACACGTTGCAAACTGCGCCACATGAAATGTACCCGCGATTTATAACATGTTTATTTTAATTAATGTTTAGAGTTAGAGTCGGGGACATGAGTTGCCGCACCCGAGTGTAGATTATATAGTCATGACTATGGTCATGATGATTAAAAATGCCTATTTGAGGCGGTATTCAATTAGTCTCTAAGTTTTGGAATCTTTACCTAAAAGAGGTATTTTAGCTTACGGGATGTGTATATAAACCACTTTTGATATTTATGGACTTATATTGGAACAAGTCACGATGACGTGCACTTGTCTGTCTTTTGGACACATTGTAACTATGCCACATGAAATGCACCCATAATTACAACATGTGATTTTTATTATGATTTGAAATTGAAGACGGGGACATGAGTTGTCGCACCCGAGTGTAGATTACGTAGTCAAGACTATGGTCGTGATGGTTTTGTAGTGCCTATTTGAGGCGATGTTTGATTAATCTTTATGTTTTCTATTTGAAGGAGCATTTTATCTTTAATACCGATTAGGATGTTTATGGATTTATCTTGGACAAGTCACGATGGCGTGCACTTGTTGATTTTGAACACACGGAAAATACGTCACATGAAATACACCCGTGATTGCTATGTGTGTTTTTATTAATTGTTTAGAGTTGAGGATCGGGGGCATGAGTTGCCACTCCCGAATGTAGGTTATGGTATCATGACTATGCTACGGGAGCCGTACCCATAGCCACGATAATTTATTATTAATCACTTAAAGAAAACTACAATATTCTTATTATTTTCCTAAAAAAATTAATTTGAGATTATTGTGAGGTAAAGAGTTAGGAAATTCACTTGTTTGAGCGTAACCATACCTTTTGTTTCATATATGTTACTATAAATTTTATTTTTCACTATTGTAGTTGATCCTCATTGGGTTGATCTGATTACTTTATTTTTGAGGTAGGGTCTGCCAGTAGCCGATTTGCTATGTAAGAGACTATCGATCTAAATCAAAACCTACCCCTTATGTTTAGTGGGGTCAACAACTCTTTTATTATCTAAAGCCTAAATTTGTTATAGGTCATGTAAACATAGCTAATAGCGAAAAGAAAATATTAATTACCAACGGCTTTAAGCCATGGACATTTAGGCTATTCAATTGTAGTTGAGACTACACATCAGGGACAATCAAACTTTAGAGTAGAAACAGGAGATTCATTGAAAGCAAATTTGCAGGAATAGCCTCTTTCAGAACTATTTTATCATTCCTAGTCCATTTAGCACTAATCAAATTCCTGAATTGATGCTGACTGCTTTTAGATTCTCGAATTAACTTGAAAATCTCCCTTTCAAATCCTACTTTAAATAAACAACATATTCATGTGGAGTATGGATTAATTACTATATGAATGCTTTGTGCAACATCAAGGCACCTTCTCCACACAGATCTTACTACTTTCAGGCATTTGAGTGATTCAAAAGTAAATCAGTTAGGCAAGTGATATTGGAAAGCATTTTGAACACATGAAACAAAGAAAATTGTTGCGAATTCATAGCATTATAACATCCAATCAAACAATTACATGAATGAATTAGAAATCGTACCTTGACCATAAACAAAAGATCATGAAAGCCAAATAAAAGCTGAAAATAAGTATGAGATGACGCTCAGCAACTAATCCACAGAATCAACAGCAGATCCAACAACAAACAGTAGCGTCGGACCCAAAAGCAGCTGAGAACCCCATAAATTCAGTTCCCAAAATAGCAAAATCAGCATAATCAAATAGAGATTTTAGTTTAAATCAAACTCTCAGCTTCGAAACAAGCTCTACAGCTCCATCACACTTTGAAATACCCAGAAAAATGTGAGATAAGACAAGGATCTGAAAATGGATGTTCTCCGTCTAAGAGTCGATGCTCTGTTCTCTATCTCTCTGTTGGTTTTTGGGTTTGAAAGATATCAGGTTTATGTGTGGGGTCAGAATATGGCTAGAGGTTGAAGGTGACAATGGCTATAGGTGTAGCTCCTTTTGTTTTTCCGCTGTTGTTGCTGTTCTTGTTTCAGAGAGGTTGAGTGGCAGGTGGTTTTGCTTTAGAAAGGTTGTTGTTGAAGGTGTGAAGAAGAAGAAGAAGGGGTGGAAACGGCTCAGCTTTTATGGAAGGGGGAAGTGTGATATCATTTTTTTCCTGATTTTTTGTGTCTCTTTTCTGTATCTAATGAAGACAAGAATGGTGAGGAGGAAGTAGGGAGCAGAACCGCTGCCGGGTTGATAGGGGGTGTCTCCAGGGATTAGGTCTTGCAAAATGCTCCTTTTTAAAGAGAGGGGGGATTGGGCCAAGGGTGTCTTTAAAAGAAACTTAGATTTTGGGCTTCAAATTAAACTGGCCCAAACGAAATTAGAAGACCAAATCTACTTCTTTGCTTTTGTTTTGATTTTAAATTCTAACAAATTAAAACCTTACTTAAATCTAATTATCAAAATTAATTCTATTTATCTATTAACAAATGCATGAAATATTTGTTTGAGTTTTATGTATTAATTCTAACAATTAAAGAGTAACTAATTCCAAAAACGCAAATTAAACCTACGATGGCATGAAACAAAAATGTGATAATTTTTTATGATTTTTCTTATGATTTTAAAATATTAAACATGCATGAAATGTAACTAAATAAAAAAAACTCCTAAAATTTATTAAAATTAATTTTTGTCTATTTCTAGGAGTTATTTCCATGCGGGGCAAAAATTGGGTGTTCACAGCTGCCCCTCTTTGCTCGAGAACATGAAGAGTTTTCGGGCAAAGATAAAGTGAGCAACCATGAGAAATTTTTGCCCGTTTGGTACTCCATTTGGAAGCATTTGAAAAAGTTTGACCGAACCTTGCTCCGGATGTTGCCTACATATCCTTGGCTATAAAAGAATCAGGTCGGTGTAGTTCTGGAAGTTTTGGTAGCTGGGACTACCGGAAAACTATGATTTCACTGATGTTGTTGCTGCTTACTTCTTGCTGAGCTCCTTATTACAGCAAAATCAAAATGAAAAAGACTAAACTAAAACTATCAACTACGAGTTACAAGATTCGTATCTATGAGTCTTCTGAAACTTGATCTTGAGTCTTGGTTGTTTCTTCATGCAGGCTCTGATATGAATTTTGATGCTTGTTAGCTGTATGTGTTGGTTCAATCTTCTTCAGCTTTTCGGATCAAGAAGGGCCATGCATAGCTTGTGACTTCAGTCTATCTTGAGCAGTCTACATCATTTCTGTTTCTGTACCTTGGGTTTGGTCTTTTCTTTTCTTCTTTTCTTTTATTATGAATTGATACGTCTTCTTTTGGTAGTCTCGTATCCATTGTAACCTACGAAAAATCAAAGCAAACGAACGAAATTTTCTGCCCCAGTTTTCACTAGGAAAATTTCGTGAGTTATTGTAACGAAACCTATTCTACTTCATTATTGAAAGCAATGAAAAGTCGGGAATGGTGTACCTGAAGTTATTGTAGACTAGGGAGTGGATGCCCTATGACCAAAAAGTAAAATCAACTAGGGATTGGAGAACCTATGTTGGAAAAGATCGACAGGTTATGCTGTCGTCAAGAAAATATCACCGGGTTATGCCGGTGTCTAGGGGGGAGGATCAACGCATTATGCCGTTGTCAAGAAAGAAATCACCAGGTTATGCTGGTGTCTGGAAAGGTCAACTGGTTATGCTATTGCCGGGAAAAAGGAGATCACTGGGCTATGCCAGTGTCAGGAAGTGATCAACAGGTTATGCTGTTGTCAGAAAAAGATCACCAGGTTATGCTTGTGCCTGGGGGGGAGGATCAACGGGTTATGCCGTTGTCAAGAAAGAGATCACCAGGTTATGCCAGTGTCTGGAAAGGTCAACAGGTTATGCTGTTGTCTGAAAAAGAGATCACTAGGCTATGCTAGTGTCTGGAAATGATCAACGGGTTATGCCGTTGTCAGGAAAAGAAGAGATTACCAGGTTATGCTGGTGTCTGGAAAGGTCAACAAGTTATGTTGTTGCCTGGGAAAAGAGATCATTGGGTTATGCCAGTGTCTAGAGAAGAAAAGATCACCAGGTTATGCTGGTGTCTGGAAAGGTCAACAGGTTATGTTGTTGCCTGAAAAAGAGATCACTGGGTTATGCCAGTGTCTGGAGATGATCAACATGTTATGTTGTTGCCAAGAAAAGGAAAGATCACCAGGTTATGCTGGTGTTTGGGAAGGTCAACAGGTTATGTTGTTGCCTGGAATAAGAGATCATTGGGTTATGCTAGTGCCTGGAAAATAAAATATCACTAGGTTATGCTTGTGTCTGGAAAGGTCAACAGGTCATATTGTTGCCTGAAAAAGAGATCACTGGGTTATGCCAGTGTTTGGAAATGATCAACAGGTTATGCTGTTGTTAGAAAAAGAAAAGATCACCAAGTTATGCCGGTGTCTGGAAAGTTCAACAGGTTATTCTGTTGCCTGAAAAAGAGATCACTGGGTTATGCCAGTGTCTGGAAATAATCAACAGGTTATGCTGTTGTTAGAAAAAGAAAAGATCACCAGGTTATGCTGGTGTCTGGGAAGGTCAACAGGTTATGATGTTGCCTGAAAAAGAGATCACTGGGTTATGCCAGTGTCTGGAAATGATCAACAGGTTATGCCGGTGTTTGCTAGAGAGTGGGACCCTATGTTGGCATCAACTAAGGAATGAAATGTCCTTGGTTGGAAAAGGTTTGGCTAGGGATTGGATACCCTATGCTACTTTATGTTTGACTCATTTTCAACTTCGTTTCTTCTTTTTCTTTTTCTTTTTCTTTTTCTTTTTCTTTTCTTTTTCTCTTTTTTTATTTTATTTTTATTTTTATTTTTATTTTCATGCATGCGGGAAAGAATTTTTGGAGGAAACTTCCCTTTTTGGAGTCAATGCTACAAAGGCTTCTTCTAGCCCTTGCGCAATTTCTTTTGGTTGCACTTGCTTTTGCATGGTTTGCTTTCGAGTTGCACCTGTTTCATATTTTCAAACAAAAACAAAATTGTTAGTTTGGAACTGTGGTTGGTTTTGCAGCCTTGATTTTCAACTGTTTGATCTCAGTTCTTTTGATGAAGATATCAAACGCTTGCTTGCAAACTGGGGATTGGGTTTCATTTCTAAACCCGGGGCCCCTAGCTTTCCAGATTTTCCGTGGTGATCGGTCACGTGGGACCCGACATTTCGACTTTATTTTGCCTTTATAGGCCTTTCACTTGCTTTTTCTTTTGGATTTCCAGAGTATCGGGGGGGAATTTTTGGCCCCTCAAATTCTGCAGCAGCGGTTAGTCTCGTGGGACTTAACCTTTTTCAACTTTATTTCGCCTTCATCGACCTTTCATTTCTGATTTTTACCTCAACTTTAGACTTAGGGAATTTGGAGTATTTTGGTTTTTCAGACCTTGCCGATATGGTTAGCCACGTGAGACTCAACTTTTCAACTTCATTCATCTTTATAGGCACTTCAATTTGATTTTCTCCTTTCAAGGGTTTTGAGTTTGAAGCATCGACCGCTATGGCCAGTCGAGATCGACTTGATGCCCCTGACGAGGATGGGTGCCTTTTTCATATTAGTCCGTGTCAAATGAGATCCGTGTAAATCAGTCTTGCCATCCTTTCTTTGTCTTATAGAGTTAGACCGAAAGGGATTGAAAAACAATAAATGACTAAATAGATAATGAATTTAAACGAGAGGTATCCCTTTCTGGGAAAGGAAGGAAGGACTTATCTGGGGTGCATGCGGACTTCAATGAACATGACATGCCTTTTGGACTGGATGCCTGATCCATGTAAACCGTCCGACTCTCAGACATTCATCACAACTATCACCTCGAGATCGAGAAACCTTTCCCTGGACTGTGTCCATGTCAGTGACCCATTATCCTTTTCGATCAGTGGCGCCCTTTGCGGGTTTTCACCAACTGACCTCTCTCATTTCTCTTCTCATCATCGCCTTGTAGTGCTCTTTGTGAGTTTTCACTAACAAGATTCTCTCATTTTTAATTTCTCTGCTTACCGTCGCCTCACGGTGCCCGTGTGGGTTTTCACCGATAAGACTCTCTCATTTTATTTCTCTCATTTGCTTGCACTAGATCAGACACTGTATCCTCCAACTTTAGACATCTTTGCCGATTGATCTGAAGGACTTGAACAGGGTTTTGGTGAAAAGAATTTGTATGAATTACAACCTTGGAACCTTTTATGCGAAAACGTCGTTGGGCATAACATTTACCCCAGCTTAAACTCTTGGGGAAATGTGAAATTTTATTTTGGTGTGACTGAACCCCAGGGAGAGGCTGCCTACGTATCCTTTCGGAACGAACGTAGTTCAGGGAACTTTTGTTTTGTTTCCGTTTTTGATTTTTGCCTTGTTTTTCCTCTGTTTTGTTTTTTTTTCTTTTTTTCTTTTTTTTTTCATTTCATCATTTTTTGTTTCTTTTTCCTCTTTGTTTTTCATTTTTTTTCATTTTTCAACATTTCTTTTTTCTTGTTTTCCAATAACACTTTCGGGTTCCAAAGAGGGTAATAAAAAAAAGAGTAACCGGCTCAAAGGGTTTGCAAAAGGGTTAATGGTGTTTGGATAGCGAGAATGAAAGCCTTCGTCATCCCAACCGGAGAATATTTGAAAATATATGGAGGATCAAAAATAGTACCTTCTGACTACACCTGCGTTGACAGTTGTTTCAGGGACATTTTCTTCGATGTACCCAAAGTACAAACGCATTCTTTTGGCAGTACTCTTGTAGTAATGTATGGACCTTTCCATTATGAACCAATTTTCCTTTAGCTGTTCTGATTCATCGTTTTATTTCCTTGACCAAACTTTATTTGCATTCGGATTCTTGATTCATCATTTCGAAGTCTGACAACGTTTTAGGATCTTTTGACTGCACCTGCTTTGACAGTTGTTTCAGGGACATTTCCTTCGATTTACCCCAAGTACAAACGCACTCTTTCGGCAGTACTCTTGTAGTAATGTATTGATCTTTCCAATCTGAATAGATTTTCCTTTGGTTGTTCCAATTTATAACTTCATTTGCAATCTGATTCATTATTTCGAAGTCTGACAGCGTTTTAGGATCTGGGCATGGTCCGCAAGCATGTCATGTTATTGAAATTTGCATTTAAACAGAACTGAAAGCAGAGTAAGAAAGAGACAAGATTAAGAAACGAGACGTTCTTGGAAAATGAAATATTAATTCCATTTGATTTTTTTCGTTTTTTGTTTTTTTTATTTTGATGATTTTTTTTAAAGATAGAAGGGTTTACATCTAAAAGTAAGACAATAAAGTAAAACATCAGAATCACACCCTGGGATAATCTGGACGCAGAAAGGATAGCAAGACTGGCTACCGAGACTCCCATCTGATGGGGGAACTTTCAGGTTTGCTGACCGTTTTTGGCTTTTCTTCTGTCTCAGCAATGGCTGCAATGGCCTTCAGTGCCGGATCAAATTCTTCATCTTCACAAATCATTCTGACCACCGGCCTAGTGTGAGCAGGCAGGGGATTGTTCATCATATTAGGTTCATCTTCATCCCTAAGCACTATTGCCTGGACCTCGATGAGATCTTCCACTGCTCTTTTGAGAGTCCAAAAATATTTAGTGCCATGCCCCACGGCTCCAGAGTGGTATTCACATCTAGCATTAGCCCGGTGCGAGGGGGACTCGGGATTCGGCCGGTTTGGGGCCACTGGCTGCAACAGACTTATCCTGACCAACTTTTGGAGCAAGCTAGAGTAGGATTCACCAATAGGGGTGAACTGATTCTTTTTGAAATGCTCTCTTGGGCGAGGATTGTATTGGAAAACATTTGATTGGGGATTATGTGGAGCTTGGTAAAGATGGGCATTTCAGGGAAGTGGAGCTCGGTTTCGAGTATAATTCTGTGGCCGCGTATAATATTGCGCGTTGATAATCGCATAGGGAGGCGGTGCCATGGCATATGCAACATCATATTGATAGGGATAATAGTGTTATGGGACGTTAGGAAGCATGTATGATTGGTTGAATGCCCTGCAGTCCCCCTCCGAGCTCGAAGCCATCATAGCTCCTTCTTCTCTCTCGTTTCTATTCATAAAACTCCCCAACTCATTCTGAACGGCCTGTGATGCGGCCTTAAAAGAATCTTGACTCAAGATTCGGCCCGTTTTCAAACCATTTTCGACCATCTCCCCAATTTTGATAGCTTCGGCGAACGGTCTACCCATAGCAGATATCATGTTCTGGAAGTAGTCAGCCTCTTGGGCCTGTAGGAAGACCGTAACCATTTATGTTTCGTCCATGGGAGGATTTACCCTGGCATCTTGCTCACGCCATTTGACAGCGTATTCGCAAAAGCTTTCCACAGTTTTCTTTTTCAAATTGGACAAAGAGTTCTTGTTAGGAGCAATGTCCACATTATACTTGAACTGGCAGACAAAGTCTTGGGCCAAATCGTCCCACATATGCCAATGAGTAATTTCTTGATCCATATACCATTCAGAAGCGATCTCGATAAGGCTTTCTCTGAAATAGGCCATCAGCAACTCTTCTTTTCCATCAGCACCCCTCAGCTGGTTACAATATCGTTTCAAGTGAGCCATCGGGTCTCCGTGCCCGTCATATTTTTCAAACGTTGGCGTCTTGAAACCAACTGGCAGGTGAACATGTGGATGAATAAATCGGAGTAAGAGAGACTCTTCTGACCACTCAAACCATGTATGTTCTTTAAGCTTTGCTCTAAGTTTCTCATCTTCTGAGCCATTTCTTGTTGCTCGGGGTTTCTCATTTTTTGCTGACCCACGGGAGACTCATATTGCGAGTGCTGAGGGTAAGAGTTTGTCTTGGGCACTGTTGGTTGTTCCATGGTGAGGATTGGTGGTGCATTGAATATTGCTGGCAGTGCCCTTGAATCCGGCGCCTGGGGGTGATCCACAAAAGGCATTCCAGGGCCATTAGGCGGCATTAGAGGGCGCCCACATGGGAAGATTGAATTGGGCACAAGGATGTTGGAAAGCCTATTTGAACCGGGAATCAACTCTAGAAAACGAGGGATTACACTTGGTGGTCCCCTACCATTCGACCAGGCGTCCCACATTTCCAACATGCGGCGACGCAACATTTTATTTTCTTCAGCAGTTGCTGAGTCAGGCTGTGGAATAGCCGATGTCGGGCTATCCTCAGGACCAATGATGGCAGATTGCTTGCGGAGGCCATTTTTACCTTTGGATATTGTGAGGGAAGTAGGCTATACTACCAACAAAACCAACCACCAAAACCTAGCTAATTTGCACACACAACAACCTGGTTAGTTTGAGACATTTAACAAATAGGAAATTGCGTGTTGGGATGCAATGCACCTAACAATTAAACGCTTCTATCATGTGATTGAACGGTTGCATGTTTCATCCCAACCTTTAAATGTCCCTTTCAAATTTTGTCTCTCCCTCTTCTCCTTTTTCATATTTCGATTTCTTTTCCTTTCTTTTTTTTTTTGTTATTTTCACTCTTTGTTTTTTTCTCATTTATTCTTTTGTCACTCTTTTCTTTCTCTTTTTGTTTTTCTCTTTCTTTTCACTCTTTTCTTTATTTTCACTCTTTTCTTTTTCTTTTTTATTTATTTTTCACTCAATTTATTTATGGCTATGATCGAATCTGATGGGGATTGCCTACGTATCATGGCGCCGCATGAATCAGATCTTGCGTAGTTCGAAAAGATTGAGAATGGAGTAAATAAAGCTAACTCTTTTTTTTGAATTTCGTTTATTTCATTTTTGAATTTTTTTTTAAAAAGAAGATAGAAAATATTTTTGGCTCTTTCTTTTAAGAATAAAGAAAATATTTTTGGATTTCGAATATTGCCTCTACATTTTAAAAAGAGGAATCTTTAAAGAAAGACAGATTTTTTTTTTGGATTCTTGTCTTCTAAATTTTTGTTTCTTTTGGAAAAATATTTCTAAAAGAGGGAAAACATTTTATTTTGGATTTTGATTGATTATTTTACCTAGTTTTTGTTGTTTTTTGAATAAAAGCTTTCAAAGAAGGAAATGTTTTTTTGGAATTTTTTTTTTAAAATTTATTTTAAAATCTTTTCTTTTTTTCATTTTGGGATTTTCAGGAAGGTAAATATTTTTTGGGATTTTTTGAAATTTGGGGTCTCAAAGAAAGACGTTTCTAAAGAAGGAAAAATATTTATGAGTTTTCTTTTTGAAAATTTTGGAAAATAAGAAGGTAGAAAATATTTTTGGTATTTTGATTTGATTTGACTTTTTTTTTTTCGAATGAAAAATATTTTTGGGTTCTGAAAAGTTTTTTTTTCTTTTTATATTTTATTTGTTTGGAATTTCCTAAGAAAATACTCTTAAAGAAGGAATTAAACGAAAATATCTTCTTCTTTTTTGGGATTTTCTTTTTTTTAATATTATTGGGGAGGAATTAAAGAAAATATTTTTGGATTTTTAAAAATTGGGGTCGGGACCGATGAGGTTTGCCTACGTATCTCACATCCAGTGAGAATCAGACCTGCGTAGTTCTGTCAGTTTTGACGGAACCGGGGAATATGACTTTTGAGAAAATTCATTTATTTCCTATCTTTTAGACAGAGTTTCAGAATTTCAAATACATATCTCTCACTCTTTGTTTTTTTGATTTCCTTTTTGTTTTTGTTTTATTTTCTTTCCTATTCTAGAAGCCAGTCAACATGCATGCCGAAACAAACAAATGCCAAGTAGCACGTAAGATGCATCAGGATGGTCTTTTATTTTTGGTTCATCTGTCCTAGACGGATCCAACCCCTGTGTTGAGTCTCCTAAGTCAAATGCACGTGATGCAAATAAGCATTCCTACTAGGGATCTGACATGAGGTTTTGTTATTCTAGGTTTGAATCCTGGGGTTTTGTTCTAGACCAGGCTTACCCGAGCGGACAGCTCGAGCCGAGGTCGGGGCAACGTACCTGGAATACAGAACCTTCACCGGCTTTGCAACTTGTCCGTACCTCGTTCTAAAATTTGGATATGACTCTAACAGAAAAGAAGTCACACGAAGTGCACACTTCCTAGATGATTTAGAAGACTCAGAGAGAGAAGGGGGTTTCGGCACAATTTATATACAGTTCAGATAATATCAAAGCGGTAAAAAAAAGCGGCATTTAGCACATTAGGTTCAAACATGTAAAATCAGATAATAAAGCCAAATATAACAGCTATTCTAAACTCGAATTATGAACCCTGAAACAGAGATTCTGGGTTCTTGTCCCCAGCAGAATCGCCAGAGCTGTCACACCTCCTTTTTCACTACCCCCAGATTAACAAAGGGTAATAAGGGAATTTTTCCAATTAAAGTGACATTATTCGGTTTTGGGAATTATTATTATTTCAAAGTCGCCACCCGGATTTGTGACGATGCTCCGGGACACCGTTTTGTTTTGAAAATCCCAAATCGAGGAAAATTTTGACTCTATTTTAACTTGTTTGCGACCAGAAATCAGAGTAAGGGATTCTGTTAACCCGGGAGAAGGTGTTAGGCATTCCCGAGTTCCATCGTTCTAGCACGGCCGCTTAACTATTGATATTTGGCTTAATTATCTGATTATTTACATATTTTATACCTATTGCTTTTTAGCCGTTTTCACTTTTAGCCGCTTTCAATATTTATGGAACTATTTTAATACAAGCCACGATGACGTGCACTTGTTATTTTTGGACACGTTGCAAACTACGCCACATTAAATGTACCCGCGATTTATAACAGGTTCATTAATTAATATTTTGAGTTAGAGTTGGGGACATGAGTTGCCGCACCCGAGTGTATATTATATAGTCATGACTATGCTCATGACGATTAAAAATGTGTCTATTTGAGGCGGTATTCAATTATTCTCTATGTTTTGGAATCTTTACCTAGAAGAGGTATTTTAGCTTATGGGGTGTTTATATAAATCACTTTTGATATTTATGGACTTATCTTGGAACAAGTCATGATGGCGTGCACTTGTCTGTCTTTTGGACATTTGTAACTACGCCACATGAAATGCACCCATAATTACAACATGTGATTTTTATTATAATTTGAAGCTGAAGACGGGGACATGAGTTGCCGCACCCGGGTGTAGAGTACGTAGTCAATACTATGATCGTGACGGTTTTGTAGTGCCTATTTGAGGCGATGTTTGATTATTCTTTATGTTTTCCATTTAATGGAGCATTTTAGCTTTAAGACCGATTAGGATGTTTATGGATTTATCTTGGACAAGTCACGATGACGTACACTTGTTGTTTTTGAACACACGGCAAACACGTCACATGAAATGCACCCGTGATTGCTATGTGTGTTTTTATTAATTGTTTAGAGTTGAGGGTCGGGGGCATGAGTTTCCACTCCCGAGTGTAGGTTATGGTATCATGACTATGCTACGGGAGTCGTACCCATAGCCAAGATAATTTATTATTAATCACTTAAAGCAAACTACGATATTCTTATTATTTTCCTAAAAAAATTAATTTGAGATTATTGTGAGGTAAAGAGTTAGGAAATTCACTTGTTTGAGCGTAACCATACCTTTTTTTACATATATGTGATTACAAATTTTATTTTTCACTATTGTAGTTGATCCTCATTGAGTTGATCTGATTACCTTATTTTTGAGGTATGGTCTGCCAGTAGCCGA
This sequence comes from Nicotiana paniculata, assembly GCA_005239505.1. Classification (NCBI taxonomy): domain Eukaryota; kingdom Viridiplantae; phylum Streptophyta; class Magnoliopsida; order Solanales; family Solanaceae; genus Nicotiana; species Nicotiana paniculata. The sequence continues at coordinate 20,454 of MDKI01011411.1, read as the reverse complement.
TTTGCTATGTAAGACACTATCCATCTAAATACAAACCTACCCCTTATGTTTAATGGGGTCAACAACTCTTTCATTATCTAAAGCCTAAATTTGTTATTGGTATGTAAAGATAGCTAATAGCGAAAAGGAAAGATTAATTACCAACGGCTTTAAGCCATGGACATTTAGGCTATTCAATTGTAGTTGAGACTACACATCAGGGACAATCAAACTTTAGAGTAAAAACAGGAGATTCAATTTGAAAGCAAATGTTGTAGGAATAGCCTCTTTCAGAACTATTTTATCATTCCTAGTCCATTTAGCACTAATCAAATTTCTGAATTAATGCTGACTGCTTTTAGATTCTCGAATTGACTTGAAAATCTCCCTTTCAAATCCTACTTTAAATAAACAACATATTCATGTGGAGTACGAATTAATTACTATATGAATGCTTTGTGCAACATCAGGGCACCTTCTCCACACATATCTGTACTACTTTCACGCATTTGAGTGGTTCAAAAGTAAATCAGTTTGGCAAGTGATATTGGAAAGCATTTTGAACACATGAAACAGAGAAAATTGTTGCGAATTCATAGCATTATAACATCCAATCAAACAGTTACATGACTGAATTAAAACTCGTACCTTGACCATAAACAAAAGCTCATGAAAGCCAAATAAAAGCTGAAAATAAGTATGAGATGATGCTCAGCAACTAATCCACAGAATCAACAGCAGATCCAACAGCAAACAGCAGCGTCGGACTCAAAAGCAGCTGAGAACCCCATAAATTCAGCTCCCGAAATAGCAAAATCAGCGACATCGAGTAGAGATTTTAGTTTAAATCCAACTCTCAGCTTCGAAACAAGCTCTACAGCTCCATCACACTCTGAAATACCCAGAAAAACGTGAGAGAAGACAAGGATATGAAAATGGGTATTCTCCGTCTAAGAGTCGATTCTCTGTTCTCTATCTCTCTGTTGGTTTTTGGGTTAGAAAGATATCAGGTTTATGTGTGGGGTCAGAATTTGGCTAGAGGTTGAAGGTAACAATGGTTATTGGATTAACTCCTTTTGTTTTTTCCGCTACTGTTGCTCTTCTTGTTTCGGAGAGGTTGAGTGGCATGTGGTTTAGCTTTGGAGAGGTTGTTTTTGAAGGTGTGAAGAAGAAGAAGGGGTGTAAACGGCTCAGCTTTTATGGAAGGTGGAAGTGGGATATCATTTTTTTCTGATTTTTTGTGTCTCTTTTCTGTATCTAATGAAGACAAGAATGGTGAGGAGGAAGTAGGGAGCAGAACAGCTGTCGGGTTGATAGGGGGTCTCTCCAGGGATTAGGTCTTGCAAAATTCTCCTTTTTAAAGAGAGGGGGGATTGGGCCAAGGGTGTATTTAAAAGCAACTTAGATTTTGGGCTTCAAATTAAGCTGGCCCAAACGAAATTAGAAGACCAAATCTACTTCTTTGCTTTTCTTTTGATTTTGAATTCTAACAAATTAAAATCATACTTAAATCTAATTAGAAAAATTAATTCTATTGATCTATTAACAAATGCATGAAATATTTTGTTTGATTTTGATGTATTAATTCTAACAATTAAAAAGTAACTAATTCCAAAAATGCAAATTAAACCTACGATGGCATGAAACAAAAATGTGATAATTTTTTATGATTTTTCTTATGATTTTAAAATATTAAACATGCATGAAATGTAACTAAATAAAAAAATTCCTAAATTCATTAAAATTATTTTTGGTCTATTTTTAGGAGTTATTTTCATGCGGGGCAAAAATTGGGTGTTCACACCTCCAGGAGTAAAATTGGTGGACATCTAGGGATTGGTTGTGGAACAGAGAGGTGAAAGGGAAAATTGAAGCCAAGAAGGTCGCTTATGCAAAGTTAGTGGAGATCAAGGGTGAGGATGAGAAGAGGGTGAACATGTAGAGGTATAAAACGGCGGAGAAGGAGGCAAAGTTGGCGATTAAGGCAGAAAAGATGACCACATTTGAACGCCTATATGTAGAACTTGAGGGCTAAGGTGAGGATAAGAAGCTATACAGGTTATCCTAGGCAAGGAAAAGAGGTTCCGGGACCTGGACCAAGTGAAGTGCATTAAAGAAGAGAAAGGCAAAGTATTGGTGGAAGAGGAACACATTAGATGGCAGACATACTTCTATAAACTCTTGAATAAAGAGGGGGAAAAGAATATTGTGCTGGCAGATTTGGAGCACTCTGAGAGTCATAGAAATTTTTGTATTGTAGGCATATAAAGGTTGAGGGGGCTATTCACAGAATCAGCAGGGGAAGAGCCACCAGGCCGGACAAGATCCTGATAAAATTTTAGAAGAGCGCGAGTAGGGCATGTTTGAAGTAGCTTACTAGGTTGTTAAATATACCTTTTAGCACGGCAAAAATTCCCGAGGAATGGAGGTACAATACAATGATTCCGTTGTAGAAAAACAAGGATGATATCTATAAATGAAATAATTATAGTGGTATGAAGCTACTAAGCCACACTATGGAAGTTCACGGGAGAGTGGTGGAGATGGGGTTGAGAAGGGGTATGTATATTTTGGAGAACCAGTATAAATTCATGCCATAATGTTCGACTACTAAATCCATTCACCTTGTAAGAATATTGGTGGAGCGGTATTGGGAAAGGAAAAGGGACTTACATGTGGTGTTCATTGACCTAGAAAAAGCATACGATAAAGTCCCAAGAGAGGTTCTGTGGAGATGTTTGGAGACTAACTGTGTACCTGTTGCTTATAAAATGGTCATTAAGGTCATGTATGTTGGAGTAAGAATATTGGTGGAGCGGCATTGGGAAAGGAAAAGGGACTTACATGTGGTGTTCATTGACCTAGAAAAAACATACGATAAAGTCCCAAGAGAGGTTTCGTGGAGATGTTTGGAGACTAATTGTGTACCTGTCGCTTATAAAAGGGCCATTAAGGTCATGTATGTTGGAGCCAAGACACGAGTAAGACCATCGGGAGGAGACTCATGAGACATTCTAGTCATGATGAGGTTGCACCAGGGATCAACGCTTAGTCTATTTTTATTTTCCTTGCTGATGGATGAATCGATGCACCACATTCTCGGAGAGGTGTTATAGGTCATATTATTTGCAGAAAATGTAGTATAATTGACAAGACGCAAGACGGTGTTAATGATAGACTAGAGGTTTAGATATAGACCCTAGAGTATAAGATTTTCCGCTTGAACAAAACTAAAAAAAATAGTTAGAGTGAAATTTTAGTGATGTAACTCATGAGGCTGATGTGGAAGTAAGGCTTGATACAAAAGTCAATCTCACAAGAGGAAGTTTCAAATATATTGCATCTATAATCTAAGGTAATGGGGAGATTAACGAAGATGTCATACATCATATTGGAGTAGAATGGATAAGATGAAGGCTCGCGTCCTAAGTCTTGCGTGATAAGAATGTTCCACCAAGACTTAAAGGTAAATCTATAGAGTGGTTGTTTGATCGGCTATGTTGTATGTGGCAGAGTATTGGCCAGTCAAGAATCTCTTGTCTAGAAGATTAAAGTAGCGAAAATGAGGACGCTATAGGCATACGAGGAGATCTATAATTAGGAATGAGGTTATTCGGTACAAGGTGAGAGTGGCCTTTGTAGTGGACATGATGGGAGAAGCAAGGTTGATGTGGTTCGGGCATGTATGGAGGAGATGCACAGATGCCCAGTAAGGAGGTGTGAGGGGTTGGCAATGGTGGGTGTAAGGAGAGGTAGAGATAGACCGAATAAGTATTGGGGAGAGGTAATTAGGCAAGACATGATACATCTTCAACTTATGGAGAACATGACTCTTGATAGGAGGTGTGGAGGTCGAGGATTACGGTAGTCAGGTAGTAGATAGCCGCACATTTTTGTTCTTCATAATAGTAGTATTAGTATTGCTCCCGTATTTTCTTATTCTTAGTTTTTTATTACTACCTACTTTTTTTTGCTTCAGTTATCTTTTTTTTTTTTTGCTGTAATTATTTCTTGTTTTTTTCATGGCTTCTTCTCCACTACCATATTTCTTTTTTATGACGGCTGGGATTATGCTTTATTTGAACCAAGGGTCTATAAAAATAACCTATCTACATTTATAAGATAGGGATAAGGTCTGCGTATACACTACTCTCGCCAGACCCCACTTGTGAAATTTCACTAATTATAACGTTGTTGTTTTAAACTTAGTCATCTAAATTAATTATTTTATGTAAGATTTTGTTATTGATATATCAAAAATACATATGTCATAGATTATTTGACTCGAGTAAGTAAGAAGAAGATGTAATTTTATTATTATCAATGTCCATTACATTTAGTTTGAAAAGGTCCTCAGTAAGGTAACCTTTTCCTAAAAATTTTACTCTTACTTATAAAATCTTATCTGATATAAAAATGCACTTAAACCAGTTCTTGACGAGAAGTGTAGTAGTGTCACGACCCATTTTTATCCTTCGAAAGGTATCGTGACGGCACCTAGTATTTATGACTAGCTAAGCCTAGCATTTGCAGAAAAATGACAGAATCAATAAAATAAAGACATAAAAGAACTCAAGTAGATATAACATAGCTGCTCAGCATATACACTTTCACTTCCCAAAACCCGGAATGTCACCATATTCACAAACTTTGTACTAAATGTAGCTCTATACAATGAAACAGTCGAAAAATACACAAGTCTTCTATGCCTATACTAGAGTAGAAGGGACCTCGTGGGATTCTGCGGATGCGGAACAATTACCTCGTGGTCTCCTGGCTGCTGCTAGGACGACTCCTAGCCACGATACTGGGTGCTGGTACCTGGATCTGCACATGGGGAAAACATGCGCAGGAAAGGGCGTGAGTACTCCACATTCAGTACTCCGTAAGTGCCAAGCCTAACCCCAGTCAAGTAGTGATGAGGTCAGGTTGAGGCTCTACTGAGTTTGTAAAACAAGTCAATATACAATTTAAAACAACGAAAAATAGTTAAGCAATGATAAACATGATTAACAAAAACGGAAGGATTTAATAACAAAAAAAGAGCCCTCGGCTCAACACAACATATATCTCAACAGTAAATGTGCAATGCAGTACACGGGGAAAGCTCCCGGATCTCAGTCCGTAATCCCAATTTAAATATGATATGCAGTACGGGGGAAAGCTCTCGGATCTCTGTCCGTAGTCCCAATTTAAATATGCATTTCAGTACAGGGGGAAAGCTCCTGGATCTCGGTCCATAGTTCCAATTTAAATATGAAGTGAAGTACAGGGGTAAAGCTCCCGGATCTCAGTCCGTAGTCCCAATTCAAATATGCAAAGCAGAAGTATGTCAATTATGGCTTAATTAAACAGTCCAGGAAAACAATAGGCAAGAATAGAGTAAAACTACCTAAGCATGATGTGATTAGTAGAAAATAAGAGGAAATCAAGTCAGAACAGGTAGGCATGCTTACTCTTAGCCTATCTACTCAATTAAGATAGGAAACAATAATATATGAATGAAAATGAGCCTTGTCATGGGAGTAAAAATAGGATTTTAGCAACAATGACCCGTGTAGCACTCGTCACCTCACGTACACGGCGTCCACGTAACAAAATCAGTATAAAATGCCTAAGGGAAAGTCCCCAACAGAGAATTAGGCAAGCCACTTACGTTGACTGTGCTAATCAACTCAATAACACGCTCTTGCCACGAGTATCTGACTCCGGGTGGCCTAAATCTATTCAAATCGATTGTATGGCGTAAATATCACTTCAAGGGAACAAAATTGCTAATTATTTATAAGATAATATGCGAAATTAGGAAATTCGCCCAAAAAGTTCCTCGGGCCCACATCTCGGAATCGGGTAAAATTTATATTTCACGAACACCCATTTGCTCATGAACCCACTCGAACAAGAATCAACAAACTCCGACGTCTAAATCTCCCTAAATCCTCAGATTTCTACTTGGGAAAATTTCATCACATTTTCATGGTTTTTCATCCAATTTAATTGATTAGATTGAGGAAAATGATAGAGATTATCGATATATAAAAGGATTAAGGTTAGAAAACGTTACCTATGACTCTCCTCTTCAAATACTACTGAAAATCGCCAAGTTCCGAGCTCAAAATCGATTTTGAAATTATGAAATTCAAACCCTCAGATTTTTAGTATAAACTGCCCAGATATTTCGCACCTGCGACACTGGAATCGCACGTGCGGAAACCCAATCGCAGGTGCGGAAATTCATTAAGTGGCCTGGAGTCGCACCTGCGGCACCCCTTTCGCACCTGCGTGCCCACACCTGCGAAAATACCATCGCAGGTGCGGAAATTCATTTAATGGTCTGGGTCGCACCTGTGGCACCTCCTTCGCACCTGCGTCTCCGCACCTGCAGAAATAACATCCCAGGTGCGAGACACCAGAACCAGAATGGTTCAGCTGTTTCTCAACTTCTCAAACTCACCCATTGGGCATCCGAAACAACCCCTAGGCCCCCCGGGACCTTAACCAAACCTACCAACTAACCCTAGTACCTTGTTCAAACTTGGTCGAGTCTTAAAAACACATCTCATAACATCAAAATCATCAATTATGCATAGATTCAAGCCTAAGAACTTAGGAATTTCTAGAATTCACATCCGATGCCGAAACACGTCTAAACTCATCCGAATGACTTCAAATTTTGCACACAGGTCATAAATGACATTACAAACCTGATATCGCTTTCAGAAATCCATTTCGAGTCTGATATCAAAATTTCACCTATCGGTCAAAATCACCAAAATACTAACTTTCGCCAATTCAAGCCTAAATCCAAACCGACCTCGAAAACACATTCCGAACACGCTTCAAACCTCGAAATCACCCAACGGAGCTAACGGAGTCAACAGAATTCCATTTCGGATCCGTCTTCACATAGATATAGCTACGGCCAGATTTCTAAAGCTAAATTCCACATTTATGGACTATGTGTCCAAAATCACCCCGAATTTCATCACTCAACGCTCTGAAAAGTTCTAATAACATAAATAGACATGGGAGAAGCGGTTAATAGGGGATCAGGGCGCTAATTCTTAAAACGACCGACCGGGTCGTTACATCCTCCCCTCTTAAGAAAATTGTTCATCCTCGAACGAGCATAGAAACATACCTGAAGTTGGGAAAATATGAGGGTACTGGCTCCGCATATCCTGCTCGGTCTCCAAGTCGCCTCCTCGACTGGCTGACCCCTCCACTGAACCTTTATTGACGCAATATCCTTTGACCTGAGCTTTCTGGCCTGTATATCCAATATAGCCACAGGCTCCTCAACATATGATAGATCCTTGTCCAATTGAACTGAGTTGAAATCCAAGACATGGGTCGGGTCACCGTGATACTTCCGGAGCATGGAGACGTGGAACACCGGATGAACCCCTACTAGGCTGGATGCAGGGCTAGATCATAAGGAACCTCCCCAACACGTCGCAACACCTCAAAAGGGCCAATAAGTCTCGGACTCAGCTTTCCTTTCTTCCCGAACCTCATGACGCCCTTCATAGGCGATACCCAAAGCAAAACCCGATCACCAGCCATAAATGCCAAGTCACAAGCCTTCCGGTTTGCATAGCTCTTCTGCCTGGACTGAGCTGTGCGAAGTCTCTCCTGAATTACCTTCACCTTGTCTAGGGAATGCTGAACCAAGTCTGTACCCAACAATCGGGACTCTCCCGGCTCAAACCATCCCACGGGAGACCTGCACCGCCTACAATACAAAGCCTCATATGGTGCCATCTAAATGTTGGACTGGTAGCTGTTGTTATAAGCAAACTCTACAAGAGGCAAGTATCGATCCCATGACCCTCCAAAATTCATCACACAAGCACGGAGCATATCCTCGAGAATCTGAATTGTGCGCTCGGACTGCCCGTTCATCTGAGGGTGAAAGGCTGTACTCAACTCTACCCTGGTGCCTAACTCCATCTGAATAGCTCTCCAGAACCGTGAAGTGAACTGTGTACCTCTGTCTGAAATGATAGATACTGGAATACCGTGGAGGCGAACAATCTCTCTGATATAAATCTCAGCCAGCCTCTCCGATGAATATGTAGTCAGTACTGGAATGAAATGGGCTGATTTGGTCAGCTGATCCACAATCACCCAACTAGCATCATGCTTCCTCAAAGTCCGAGGAAGTCCAACCACAAAGTCCATGGTGATCCGCTCCCACTTCCACTCTGGAAGCTCAATCTGCTGAAGTAACCCTCCCGGTCTCTGATGCTCACATTTGACTTACTGACAGTTGAGACACTTGGCTACAAACTTCACTATATATTTCTTCATTCTTCGCCACCAATAGTTTTGTCTCAGATCCTGGTACATCTTCGTGGTACCCGGATGGATGGAATACCGCGAACTATGGGCCTCCTCAAGAATCAACTCCCGAATCTCATCTACATTGGGCACACAGATCCGACCCTGCATCCTCTTCACACCATCATCTCTTATAGTCACATCCCTAGTCTATCCTGAAGAACCAAAAGGTGGGGAGCATCATACTGGCGCTCTCTAATACGGTCATAAAGGGAAGATCGGGCAACCACACAAGCTAATACCCGGCAAGGCTCAAAAATATCCAATCTCACGAACTGACTGGCTAAGGACTGAACATCTAAGGCTAGAGGCCTCTCAGCTGCATGAAGGTATGACAAACTCCCCAAAAATCTCCGCCCGGTGACTCAAGGCGTTGGCCACCACATTGGCCTTCCCCGGGTGGTATAATATGGTGATGTCATAGTCCTTTAGAAACTCCAACCACCTATGCTGGCGCAAATTTAGATCCTTCTTCCTGAATATGTCCTGCAAACTCCGGTGATCCATGAATATCTCACAGGGAACACCATATAAATAATGACGCCATATCTTCAAGGCATGAACAATCGCTGCCGACTCGAGATCATGAAAGAGGTAGTTTTTCTCATGGACCTTCAACTGTCTGGACGCGTAGGCAATCACCCTACCGTCCTGAATCAACACCGCTCCCAAGCCAATCCTCGAAGCATCACAATAAACTGTATAGGACCCTGAACCGGTAGGCAAAACCAACACATGAGCTGTAGTCAGGGTTGTCTTGACCTTATGAAAGCTCTTCTAACACTCCTCAGTCCATATAAAAGATGCACCCTTCTGGGTCAGTCTGGTCATAGGCGCTGAGATGGATGAAAATCCCTCCATAAAACGACGACAATACCTAGCCAAACCGAGGAAACTGTGGATCTCAGTAGCTGAGGACGGTCTGGGCCAACTCTGAACCGCCTCCACCTTCTTCGTATCTACCTTGATCCCATCCGAAGACACTACGTGGCCTAGGAATGCCACAGAATCAAGCCAAAATTCACACTTAGAAAACTTGCATACAACTTCATCTCCCTCAATGTCTGAAGCACGGTCCTCAAGTGCTGCTCATGGTCCTCCTGGGACCTAGAATATACCAGAATGTCATCAATGAGCACAATGGCGAAAGTATCAAGATAAGGCCGAAATATGCGGTGCATCAGGTGCATGAAGGCTGCTGGGGCATTGGTCAGCCCAAATGACATAACAAGGAACTCATAGTGGCCATATCTGGTCCTGAAGGCAGTCTTCGGGATATCCGGTTCCCGAATCTTCAAATGATGATAACCAGAACGTAGATCAATCTTGGAGAACACCCTAGCACCATGTAACTAGTCAAATAGATCATTAATGCAAGGCAATGGGTACCTGTTCTTCACTGTCACCTTATTCAGCTGCCGGTAGTCAATACACATATGCATCGAGCCATCTTTTTTCTTCACAAATAATACCGGAGCGCCCCAAGGTGATACACTGGGCCTGATGAATCCCTTCTCAAGCAACTCCTGTAACTGCTCCTTCAACTCCTTCAACTCAGGAGGAGCCATGCGATAAGGAGGAATGGAAATGGACTGAGTGCCCGGCAACAAGTCAATGCCTAAATCAATGTCTCTATCGGGTGGCATACCTGGAAGATCAACTGGAAATACATCAGAATAGTCCCTAACAACTGGAACTGACTCAACTGTAGGGGTCTCAGTACTAACATCTCTCACATAAACCAAATATGCATCACACCCCTTTCCAACCATCCGCTGAGCCTTAAGAAATGAAATGACTCGGCGGGGAGTATACTCCAAGGAACCTCTCCACTCTAACCTCGAAAATCCTGGCATAGCCAGCGTCACGGTCTTGGCATGACAATCAAGAATAGCATAATAGGGAGACAACCAGTCCATACCCAATATAACATCGAAATCTACCATACTAAGTAGTAGCAATTCAGCTCTGGTCTCAAAACCACTAATAGTAATCAAACATGACCGATATACGCGGTCCACAACAAGAGAATCTCCCACTGGAGTAGAAACATAAACAGGGAACTCAAAGAGTCCCAGGCTATCCTCAGATGTGAAGCATAATAGGAAGACACATATGAATATGTAGAGCCTGGGTCAAATAATACCGATGCATCCCTATGACAAATGGGAACAATACCTGTAATGACTGAATCTAAAACAATGGCCTCGGACTGGGCCGGAAGAGCATAGTACCTGGCATGGCCTCCCCCTCTAGGGCGACCTCGACCTCCCCGACCTCCACCTCGAGCTTCCTGGGGTGGTGGGGTAGAAGCTGGGGCTGGAAGAATAGCTGGAGGGCCTGGTGGAAGACATGGAGCCTGATAAATCTGAAGGGGTGCACCCTGATAAGTATGAGGTGGTGCGCCCCTCCTCGCTCTAGGGAAATCTCTGATTATATGATTAGGGTCACCACACTCAAAGAAACCCCTCGGAGGACGTGGCGGCCGCTGTGACTCTAAACTGGCCTGCTGGGCTGGCCAGTGATAACACCTCGAGCAGGAGGCACCTGAGATACTGGTGGTGCATAATAAGGCTCCTGAAGTCTAGGAGGAGCTGGAATACCGCTGGCTGCTGGGAGAGCTGAATGAACAGGGCGACTCATAAAACCCCTACCATAGCGTGCTGCTGTTGCACGGGCTCCTGAAAAATGGCCAGTCTCTCGAGACCTCTTGGCCTCTCTCTCCTCCCTGTCCCGGGCTAACATAGTCTCAATCCTCCGGGAAATACTCACGGCCTGCTGGTAAGTATATCGGTCTCCAGTTCTCTGGCCATGCTGGTCCGAATACTGGGGTGGAGTCCCTTAATAAAGCGCCGAACCCTCTCTCTGACAGTGACAACCAAAGCTGGTGCATGGCGAGCCAATTCGCTAAAACAGACTGCATACTATGACCCAATCATGGCACCCTGGCGTCGCTGCTCATACTCCGCACGCAAGCATCCCTGAAGCTCTGAGGGACAAATTCAGGTAAGAACATCTCGGAAAAATGAGCCCAAGTAAGTGAAGCTGCCTCGTCGGGCTACTAAGCTCAAAAGCACGCCACCACTGATAAGCTGCTCCCCTCAGCTGGAAAGCAGTGAAAGAAACCCCACTTGTCTCCACAATACCCATAGTGCGGAGAATGCGATGTCACCCCTTAAGAAAACCCAGGGCGTCATCCGAAGCTAGTCCGCTGAACTCAGGTGGGTGGTAGTTCCTCTACCTCTCAAGTCGGAGCTGCTCTGCCTCAGTAACAGCTGTCCTAGTCTCATGCTGAGCTGGAGCTGCTGGGGGAATAGGAATATACTCTGGGACCTATCCAATATGAACTCTCTGCTCAGGAGTACGGGTCGTGGGAGTCTGTGTCCCTCCTTCGGCCTGGGATGTAGCTGGAGCTATCTGGAGTAGACCCGCCTGAGACAGAGTACTGAAGGCACTCAAGAACTGGGCCAATATCTCCTGGAGGTCTGGAGTAACAGTAGGGACCTCCTGTGCCCCTCCCGATGTAGCTGCTAGGGGCTCCTATGCCTCTGCTTTAGCCAGTGCTCGGGCTGCACCACGTGCTAGTCCCCTGCCTCGGCCCCGGCCCCTGCCTCTGGTGGCTCTGATTGGGGGCTCGGGTGCCTGGTCATCAGTACGTCGGGTACGGGTACGAACCATCTGCAAGCAAGAATAAAATAGAGTTTAAGAATTTGATGACTGCAACTAGCACGATAAGGAATTCCAAAGAATTTGATTGTTCTTAACAATTACGTAGCCTCTCGAAGATAGATACAGACGTCTCCACACCGATCCACGAGACTCTAATAGACCGGTTTGTGACTTGTGACTCCTATGAACCTAGACGCTCTGATACCAACTTGTCACGACCCAATTTACCATCCGAAAGGTATCGTGACGGTACCTAGTCTCTATGACTAGGTAATCCTAGAATTTGCGAAAAATGACAGAATCAATAAAATAAAGCCAGAAAAGTAGATATAACATAGCTGCTCAGCATATACATTTACTTTCCAAAACCCGGAATGTCACCATAGTGACAGGATCTGTACTAGATGTAACTCTATACAATGAAACAGTGGACAAACATACAAGTCTTCTATGTCTATACTAGAGTAGAAGGGGACTCGTGGGATTCTGCGGACACGGCAGAATTACCTCGCGGTCTGGCTGCTGGGAGAACGACTCCTAGCCATGATACTGGATGCTGGTACCTGGATCTGCACATGAGGAAAACATGCACAGGAAAGGGCGTGAGTACTCCACATTCGGTACTCCGTAAGTGCCAAGCCTAACCCAGTCAAGTAGTGACGAGGTCAGGTTGAGGCCCTACTGAGTTTATAAAAACAAGTCAATATATAATTTAAAACAGTGAAATACAGATAAGCAATGATAAACAGGATTAACGAAGACAGAAAGATTTAATAACAGAAAGAGAGCCCTCGGCTCAGCACAACATATATCTCAACAGTAAATGTGCAATGCAGTACACGGGGAAGCTCCCGGATCTCAGTCCGTAGTCCCAATTTATATATGCTATGCAGTACATGGGGAAAGCTCCCGGATCTCTATCCGTAGTCCTAATTTAAATATGCATTTCAGTACAGGGGGAAAGCTCCCGGATCTTGGTCCAGTCCCAATTTAAATATGAAATGCAGTACAGGGGGGAAGCTCCCGGATCTCGGTCCGTAGTCCCAATTTAAATATGCAAAGCAGAAGTATGTCAATTATGGCTTAAGTAAACAATCAAGGAAAAACAACATGCAAGAATAGAGTAAAGCTACCTAAGCATGATGTGACTAGTAGCAGATAAGAGGAAAACAAGTCAGGACAGGTAGGCATGCTTACTCTTAAGTTATCTACTCTATTAAGATGGAAAGAGTAATATGTGAATGAAAATGAGCGATCTCGTAGGAGTAAAAATACGATTTTTGCAACAATGACCCGTGTACGCACTCGTCACCTCGCGTACACGGCGTCCACATAACAAAATCAGTATAAAATGCCTAAGGGAAAGTCCCCAACACAGAATTAGGCAAGCCACTTACCTGGACTGCGCTAATCAACTCAATACCAAGCTCTTGCCATGAGTATCTGACTCCGGGTGGCCCAAATCTATTCAAATCGATTGCATGATGTAAATATCACTTCTAGGGAACAAAATAGCTAATTATTTATAAGCTAATACGCGAAATTAGGAAATTCGCCCAAAAAGTCCCCCGGGCCCACATCTCGGAATCAGGTAAAATTTATATTTCCCGAACACCCATTCGCTCATGAACCCACTCAATCAAGAATCAACAGAATTCGACGTCTAAATCTCCCTAAATCCTTAGATTTCTACTTGGGAAAATTGCATCCCATTTCCATGGTTTTTCATCCAATTTCATTGATTAGATTGAGGAAAATGATAGAGATTATCGACGTTACCTATGATTCTCCTCTTCAAATCCCACTAAAAATCGCCAAGTTCCGAGCTCACAATCGATTTTGGAATTATGAAGTTCAAACCCTCGGATTTTTGGTATAAACTGCCTAGACATTTCGCACCTGCGACACTGGGATCGCACCTGCGGTGCCGCACCTGCGGAAACCCAATCGCAGGTGCGGAAGTTCATTAAGTGGCCTTGGGTCGCACCTGCGGCACCCCTTTCGTATCTGCGTGCCCGCACCTGCAGAAATACCATCGCAGGTGCAGAAATTCATTTAATGGCAGGGGTCGCACCTGCGGCACCCCATTCGCACCTGCGTGTCCGCACCTGTGGAAATACCATCACAGGTGCGAGATACCAGAACCAGAATAGTTCAGTAGTTCTCAAATTCACAAAACTCACCCGTTGGGCATCTGAAACAACCCCGAGGCCCCCGGGATCTCAACCAAACCTACCAACTGATCCTAGTACCTTGTTCAAACTTGGTCGAGCCTTAAAAACACATCTCATAACATCAAAATCATCAATTATGCATAGATTCAAGCCTATGAACTTAGGAAATTTCTAGAATTCACATCCGACGCCGAAACACGTCTAAACCCATCCGAACAACCTCAAATTTTGCACACAGGTCATAAACGACATTACGAACCTGCTGTCGCTTTCGGAAATCCATTCCGAGTTCGATATCAAAATCTCACCTATCGGCCGAAATTGCCAAAAACCAATTCAAGCCTAAATCCACAACCAACCTCGAAAACACATTCCGAGCACGCTTCTAATCCCGAAATCACCCAACGGAGCTAACAGAGTCGACGGAATTCCATTCCGGATCTGTCTTCACACAGCTCTAGTTACGGTCAAATTTCTAAAGCTAAATTTCACATTTATGGACTATGTGTCCAAAATCACTCGGATTTTATCACTCAACGCTCCGACAAGTTCCAATAACATAAATAGACATGGGAGAAACGGTAAATAGGGGATCAGGGTGCTAATTCTTAAAACGACCGACCGGGTCATTGCAGGACTATCGTTATTTCTCTGTAGGTTACAATCTTGAAGGGATGCATTATTTATACTTGTATTCATATAGTTATTTTTGTTAGGTTTCCTCCGATTTTAAATCTTCTTCTTCATATTTTCCCTTTTTCTCTCGCATACACAGACACGTGTCTATAGTAGTAGAATCTTTCGTTTGGTCCATACCACGAAACAAGCAAAGATCTAAGCGATAGTTTGATTGGAAAAATAAGTTATTTCAGGATTAATTATTCCGAAATTAGTTATTTCCGGATCGTTATTCTATCCTTTCATACAGATAATAATAATCTTAGAATCGAAATTAATTATACCGTGATTTTATCCCAACTAAACGTAAAATTAACTCATTTCAAATTTAATTTCAGACTTAATTATCCCTTATCCCTTGTACCAAACGGGCCCTAAGGCTTTCTTTTCTCTGCGATGTTTTATGTTAGTCAGGTCAATGATAAAGAAAGAGTGACATTTATTGAGGTTTTAGGTTACCCACTCAAATTAATTTTTTTGGCAACATACTCAACAGAAATTTTAGAAAAAGTAATTAGTATGATTAATTCACTACGAGAAATTAGCAAATTTTTTACCACTGGAGACCGGAGTCTGGTCTTGCTTTAAGAATTTTTTTTAACTAACTTCAATTTCGAATTATCTTAATCGATTCAAACTGAAATATGTATTTTTCGGTGCCTGTAATGATAGAATAAGATGTGTTACTTGTTTTATGATTCAGAGTCCATATTACTTGACATACCATACTCAGATGCTATAGATACTATAACTGACAGCTTGTTTGGATGGTTGTTCCCCGCTGTATCGTATTATATTGTTATTTTAAAATAATGTTTATTTTGATTGTTTTATGAAAATTGATTGTATAGTATTGTTAAATTTATTGTTTTTAAACAATGAAATTATTTCTTATTTTTCTTTTCAGTTATGCCCTAAATTATTACTTCACATTCACAATTTTATTTTACCATTTACCTTTTTTTCTATCTTAACTCCAAATCTCCAACCTATAACTTACTTTATTTTTTCCAAAACTTCTGCCGCCAATGTTAAAGGTATTTTTTCGCGTTCTGCTATATTTTTCTCCTAATTTGCTTTTATCAATTCTAGTTAGTTGTGCTCCTTTGTTTTGCCTTCTTCTTCTGTCTCGCTCCTTTGTTCTAGTTTCTTAAGGTGTTTTGCCTTCTTCTGTTTTTGTATTTTAAAATTATTTTTATGCATAAATTTTGATAAATATTTAAACAATTGAGGATAGTTAGTAAACTTATAAGTTACAATACAATACGATACAGTCAAATCGAACAGTAAAATATTATTTAACAATAACATACAATACAATCTATCCAAACATTTTATTTATAAAACAATACGATATAATACGATACAATACAATACATTATAAAACAATGGGGAACAATGATCCAAACAGAGTGTAAGACTGTTTGTTTTTTAACATATGAATATATAAAATTTATTTTTATTTAAAAATTAATAAACATAAATTCAAATAAAATACTAATTAATCTAATATTCTATCAATAATGTGTGTGTGTGTATATATCTTAAAGTATGGTAGTTAGTGATGAAAATGACTAATAGTGGTGCTTGCGAATGCCGACTAGAGACGACGGTTGGTGGTGATTTTGGTTAATAGTGGTGGTTCTGTATATAGCTAGTGGTAATTTATAATGATGGCGATTATGGTTGAGGATGGTAGTGGTGGGTGGTAATAGTTAATAATGATGGGTGGTGGTGGTAGTAGTTGTGATTGAGAAAGGCGACAATAGTTTATAATAAAGGGCAGTGCCGGCTATGGTTGTTGATGGTGATGGGGTGGTTAGTTGTAGTAGTTGAAGTGGATGAGTTTGCGGCTGTGGTTGAAAATAATAGTGGCGGGGTTAGTGGGGATGATGGGAGGTAGTTGTCAATAATGGTGGCGACTTGGTGGTGGTTGAGTACGGTGGTAGTGGGTGGCATGGTGATAGTTGATAATGATAGGTGGTAGTGAAAAATAATAATTGATGTGGATGATATCATCTTAATGAAATTAAATCTTTGTTATAGATTTTAATCATACAAACCTATTTAGACCCATCAAGTGGTTGCGAAGTAAAAAAAAAACAAACACACTTAATGATTAAGTTCTGAATTATTAAGATTAAGACTTTTAAAACAAACACATTTAATGTTCGAGATCTGAATGGTCAAAATTCAGACCCATATTAAATACAAACAAATGAGGCCTTACTCTACACAGGCGGTCACTCATTTTAATTTATAACTATATCAATTATTAATGTTACAACATTACTTTTTACTGTTCTATTCAGAACTTGAATATTATTATCAATTTTTAGTATTCAATTTGTATAACAACACAAATAGATTTTAGAAAATAAGTCAACTTTTTTTGGTAATAATATGTGAATATTATCATAACAACCAAAAGATTTACATCCTAAGGAGCATCGATAGTACTAGGAACTTCTCAGTACATCAAGATCTCAAATAAGGAATGACTAAATACATAGAATCAATACAAAAAGAAACTAACTACACTATCTATGAATCAATACTTGATTTTTCCTTGCTCTTGTTGACTCTGCACGCATGCTTATCCTTTCTTTGATCTCTTTCGAATTTGGCCAATACAAAACTCCATGTTTAGACTAACTTGTCTGAATATTTTATAGTTCCTAACTTGCCACGTATGATAGACCATTGCTGCTGCTACTTTCTTTCTAAACTGCTTTCAATGTCTTCTTCTAATCCACTGCAATGCCTCAAATATTGTCATATCTGGAAGAGTTATAACTGACCACCTTGTTAATGCTCCTCTTGTAACAACCCGATCGGTCGTTTTGAGCTGTAGCGCGTTGTTCGGCGGTTTGAGGCCATGAGCAGCTTCACTTTAGGTATTATGACTTGTACGCATGGACGAAATTTAATTCCGGGAGTGTTGGAGTTGATTTGGAAAGAGAATTCTCATTTCGGAAGCTTTAAGTTGGAAGAATTGACTAAGGTTAGATGTTTGAGTAAACGACCTCGGAATCGGATTTGAAGGTTCCAGCAGGTTCGTATGATGATTTTGGACTGAGGCGTATGTTCGGATCGAGTTTTGGATGATCCGGAAGACTTTCAGTGTCTATTGTGGAAGTTGGCATTTTGGAAGAAATTCATAAATTTGGGATGTAGTAAATTTCAATATTATTGATGTCTGTTTGGGATTCCGAGTCTGGGAACAGCTCCGTATGGTGATTTTTGTTATGGAAGCGCGTTCGGAAGTGGAATTGGAGGTCCGTAGGTCATTTCGGGGTCATTTGGCGAAAAATATAAATTTGAAGATTTTTGAGAAGTTAGATCGGGAGTGGACTTTTTGATATCGGGGTCGGATTTCGATTTCGGAAGTTGGAGTAGGTCAGTGTAACGACCGGGTCGGTCGTTACACAGAATTTGCATTATATTTGTTGTTATTGCCTTGTCATAAGTTGGTTATACTGTTTAGGATGTGTTAGAGTTGGTTAGCTCAAGTTCGGAGCGGTTATAGAAGGAGTTAAGACACTTAGCCTCTAAAAGTAGCTTTAGAGTTGAAAAAGTCAACTAAGAATTGACTTATTGGTAAATGATCTCGGAATGCGGATTTTATGGCTCGGATAGCTTTGTTAGGTGATTTGGGACTTAGGAGAGTGTTCCGAATATTTTTGTGATGTCCGGTGTAGAATTAGGCTTGAATTGGCGAAAGTTAGTTTTTGGCGACTTCCGATCGGCAGTGAAAAATAGGCTATTAGGGTCGAAATGGAATTCCGGAAGCTGGAACAAGTTCGTAATAGCATTTTAGATATGTGTGCAAAATTTCAGGTCAATCGGATGTGTTTTGGTTGGTTTCGGCGTCGTTGGTGGAATTAGAAATTTCAAAGTTCATAGGCTTGAATTTGATGTGATTTTGGTGTTTTGATATTGTTTTTGGTGTTTCGAAGGCTCGACTAAGTTCGAATGATTTTTTGGGACGTGTTGGTATATTTGTTGAGATATTCGAGGGCCTCGGGTGGATTTCGAAAGGTTAACAGATCAATTTAAACTAGAAGTAAAGCAGCTGCATTTTTTTCATAGCAACATGAAGAGGAACTCGGGTGAACAGTAAAACGCGTGAACAGTACCGCGAAAATTCGGGACAATATAAAAATAAACCATCCGCGACCAATACCCACTTTTTCACCATTTTTGTACGGAAAGAGAGCTTTTGAGGCGATTTTGAAGAGATAAAATCATTGTTCTTCATTGAGGTAGGGATTTTGGACCCTAATACTCGATTATATGTGATTAAGGATCAAATATAAGTGTTTAATTCATGAAAATCAGTAGAAAAAGATGGAGTTAGAGCTTTAAATTATGAGACCTTTAGGGGTCGAGTTGAGGGGTCAAACGAACTCTGATTTTAGCGTTCTTTATATGTACGGACTCGTGAGATGATGAAGAATATTTTGGTATAAAATTTGTCGAGTTTTGAGATGCGGGCTTAGGGGTCGGGTTTTGGCTAAAATCGGGTTTTGTGCTAAAATTGGTACTTTTCAATTGGAATTCATTCCATTAGCATAATTTGATGATAAAAATATGATCTTGGTAGATTTGGAGCACTCGGAAGTTGATTCGAGAGGCAAGCGGGTTGCAGAGTAGCTTTTCAGGCTAGTTTAAGGTAAGTTAATGTCTTTAAATCTTGTCCTGAGAGTATGAAACCCCGGACTTTACATCCTTTCACGGTTTTTGAGTGACACACACTGGATGACGAGTCTGGGGCGTGCACGAATTGGAAATTTGGAAATATGTTTCCTTTTTAGGGCAACTATTGAGTTGCGAAACTGCTTTTAAAGCCTATTCTTTATAGTACTGATATGTTTTGATATAATTGGGCTGTAAGCCATGTTTGGGGCTTAGTGCCTATCTGTTTTACCCCTTGGGGGCTATTTTCCTGATAATTCCTCACTTAGAAATTATGATTTTACACTCAGTCTTTCCTTATAAATTATTTTGGTACTCAGCGCTTGTTGATATTAATTCTTGAAATGAAATACTGTTTTGGGTCGAGAACCCTGTTTATTTATGGCCCGAGTGGCATGTTGAGAGTGTCTGACTGAGTGAGGCCGAGGGCCAATATTGTGAGGATGTTATGATATGAGAGAGGCCGAGTGCCTGAGAGTGATTGATGCCATGATTTGACTTGTTTATAGCGCTTGGGCTGTAGGAGCCCCTCCGGAGTCTGTACACACCCCCAGTGAGCACATGTATCTACTGAGTGCGAGTGCCGAGAGGAGTGATTGGAAGTCATGAGTGACAGTGAGGATGCCCGAGGGGCTGATACTGAGTGATCGTGAGGTGCTGAGTGACTGTTACAGAGTGATGGTGAGGTGCTGAGGGAATATTTATGAGTGATGATTATGGCCCAAGGGGCAGATTTTTGATGATATTTTAATGAGTTTTGATTATGATTCACTTCATTTTTCAAACTGATATTTTTGGGAGTTTTACTGGGAAATACTGGAAAATATACTTGTTTTAAAGAATTTTTACAGAAATTGGTTTGAACTTCTATATACCTTATTGAGCCGTGGCATTTTATTGTTTTGTGGATTGG
>ML348011.1:0-39207 GCA_005239505.1 Nicotiana paniculata | reverse complement strand
CTCAAATAGGCACTATAAAACCGTCACGACCATAGTCTTGACTATGTAATCCACACTCGGGTACGTCAACTCATCTCCCCGTCTTCAACTTCAAATTATAATAAAAATCACATGTTGTAATTACGGGTGCATTTCATGTGGTGTAGTTATAATGTGTCCAAAAGACAAACAAGTGCACTCCATCGTGACTTGTTTCAAGATAAATCCATAAATATTAAAAGCAGTTAAAAATTAAACGGCTAAATGCACAATAGGCTAAAATATGTAAATAATCGGATAATTTAGGCCAAATATTAATAGTTAAGCGACCGTGCTAGAACCACGGAACTCGGGAGTGCCTAACACCTTCTCCCGGGTTAACAGAATTCCTTACTCGGATTTCTGGTGCGCAGACAACTTAAAACAGAGTCTAAATTTCCTCGGTTTAGGATTTCAATAAAACGGTGTCCCGGAACATCGTCAAAAATCCGGGTGGCGACTCTGAAATTAATAAATAATCTCAAAACCGAATAATGTCACTTAAAGTGGAAAAACTCCCTTATTACCCTTCATCAATCCGGGGGGTAGTGGAAAAAGGAGGTGTGACACATACTAAATAGGCACAGCTAATTGAGGGCCCTTCAATCAACTACAATAAGAACTTAGGTGAACAAATAGAGATTGAAACTAAGCAAACTATATTAATATAACAAGATGTTCATCCTCAACGGGTTCCACCAAAATCTTAGACTAAATAGATTAGCTGCTCATAATTATACTGAAAATAATAACAGAAGAATTCATCAACAATGACAAAAATACAAGGAAGAGATATGAGATTTGATGCCCAATTGCCCTCCTTGCCTCTTGTCGTTGCTTTTCTTGAACAAGACTCTAAACCTGATTAATCCTCTCTTTTGGGAGAGTTGAACCTTATATAGGTTAAGTGAAATTGTCTCGAGCTTCCAAGTTTACCCCTGAAAAATAACGTGTTCTCCTGGACTAGCGCACCCGTGCTAGTCATCGCGCTAATGGCTAAACATTCTGCCTGGGATCGCTGGACTAGTGCGGTCGCGCTAATGGGCGCGCTAAGACCGCGCTAGTGGACTTATAATCTGTCCCAGCAGTTTTTCTTCCTTCTTTTCACACGTTAAATACTCCAAGGGTTTTTCTCCTTCAATTTGGCTCCAAATACCATCGTAGGTCCTCATAAGCGCATTTAGCTCCTGCGAAACATAAAATCAACAATTAGAACTATTTTATCATCATTTCACACTCCTAAGACAGTGAAGCATCATTAAGTTGAAGTACAAATATACACTAAACTACGTGAATTTATCCTATTATCATCAATCGGTGACTAGATATATATGCTAGAGATCAATGATAGTGAACTGCAAAATATAATCCATTTTCTAGTATTGTTGCCATTTCCAACGGTGCTGTTGTTGTCACTTCGTTGGGCATCTGGTACAATACCTTTGGTATATTTATAATTTAATTTTTCTAACTAAAGTTTTAATGTATATTTAATTTTAAAATAACAAGACAAATATATGAACTGAAATATCTTAAAACGTTTTAAAAGGCATTTTTTGGACGAGTTCGGGGACGAGCCCTGAGACGAGGCATACCAAAAACGTATTGAGGCGTACTGGCAGGGCGTAGTACCATGGGACGTAAGTCCCAACATTCCAGGCGTTTTCCTAAGCATATATCTCAATGTTTTGGGCGTTCATTTGGGGAATAAGCCCCGAGAACGTTTCCAAAAGTTTAAGCTAAAATTGTTTAATAAATAAAATTTTAAACTTAAATACACAAAATAACTCTAGTAAATTTTTAAACTAAAAATCTTAAAAGTCAAAGGTTTTTTTTATAATTATGTATCCTAATTTTATATTTTACTACTGAGTAACAAATACACTTTAGACCTTTGTTTGCAAAGTGCAAACTACAGAGGGAGAATTGTCCTCCAATTCTTACTCCGGTTTCACGCTTGCATTTTCCTTCTTTATGTTTTATTTTCTTCATTTTTTTATTTGTTGTTCTTTATTTTATATATTCTTTTAAAGTTAGTTTTTTATTTTAGAATTTCTTTTGGTATCCATCTAGTTTAGATTTTATTTTCATAACTCTATTCTGGCTATTTGTATTATTGAATGAGTATTTATGATTTGTTATTTAGTTAACGTTTTTACATTAACTTTATATTATTGTTGTTTTTATTCTTTGAATTAATAGAAACTAGACTATTATTTTTTTACCTTAAGTATGGATAACAGAACCACAGATGAAACTATGTAGAAACTTCTCACTAGAATTCCAATCATTTCATCTTCAATCAAATCTACAACCTGATGGAAACCAATGTGGAAGAAAACATACCAAAAAATATTCCACCAAAACCTCCAGATATAATCATACAACAAAATCTCCAAAATCCCTCTTATAAGGAAAAACTCCTACAAGATGAAGTTTTCTCCATCAACCCACAAAATGATAACACATCCTCTCCTATGGACACACAATTCCAAGAAGAAGAGGCTATAGTGGAAGGTGACTCGTCAAAGGATGTAAAGCAAATATTTTTAACGGATGTTGATAGACAACGTATCTATGAACCTTGAAAATACTCGGTCATCATAAAGCTTATGGGAAAACGAGTGATGCACCACTACCTAAAGAAAAAGATCCAAGACTTATGGAGACCTACAGACAATTTTTCTCTAATTGATCTTGGTGAAGACTACTACACTTTAAAATTTGCCAAAGAGGAATGTATGTCAAAGGTGCTTCAAAATGGCACATGGTTCATAAATGACTTCTTCCTCTCAGTTCAAAAATGGATACCCAATTTTGTGACAAAACAAGCCCAGCAGTTCTACACAGCGGTGTGGGTAAGATTACCCCAACTACCTATTAAATTTTATGATGGGATTATACTAAGAAAAAGTTACAACATTATTGGGAAACTACTAAAGGTGGATGTATGTACATCAGTCACCCTACGAGGGAGATATGGAATATTATGCGTTGAATTACCACTACAACAACCAGTTCCAACACACGTTCTAGTAGGACTACACAAGCAGACAATCCTATACGAAGGAGAAAATATATTATGTAAATTCTGTGGAAGACTAGGGCACGTAACAACTCAATGTCCCAACTACTCTCAATCAATCCAAGAAAAGTGAGAGCACATAATTCCATGCCCGTTACAAATTGAACAAGAAAAAGAGCAGGAGTGGACGATGGTTTCTTACCCCAAAAAAGGCACGGGCAGAGAACAAAAGTATCCAAAGGCAGTGTCAGGCACTCAAAAAGCCTCAGGTATAAATGTTCGAATTTATGATGCATCAACTGGTAAGTACATTAATACTCAACATATTAAATATGTCAATAAGCAATACTTAGCGGATGCAGCTTTGCCTACAAATAATTATGCTCAACCTCCTAACTCAAACACATCAAATTACATTCCTTCCCTAAGAGATAATACTGCCAAAAATTCTTCCAACAAATTTGCTCTACTTGAAGAAGAGCCCATGATTTTAGGAAATGTGGATAGTTACTCAAAAACCACTAGCCTCTTGCATGACACTCAAAACGAGAAGCAAACAAGCAGAAAAAATGTCGCAAAACCTACATGCATACTAATGACTTTCAAATAGATTTTACTAGACAAAATCTCAATAATGACATAAATCCTACAAATGCTAATCACTACAATCTAAAGTCTAATAATATTGATAAAAAGCAAACCTACAAAAAAGCCATCGTTTTAAAAATAGGTCACCAACATGCAAAAACCTCTACTCCTAACCAACTACAAAAGGAATACATGGCAAATGAGAAAAGAAAAGTGGATATGACAATATCCATGCAAAATCTTGATAAATCTTTAACGCAAGAACCCTTAAAATTCATGCAAATAGACCAAATCATTACTACCCCTACACCCGTTCCTCTTCTCCACACTCTTGATATAAATAAAGACCTTCAAAAAAATACCAAGGATTCCAATAACACTAAAAAGGAGGTACAAATTGATCCAATTGTACCGAGTCCATATTAACCAAGACATGAACAACCTCCCACCATTTCCTCCACACTTCCCCCAAATTCCAGTAATCTATGCCCAATCAACAACCCCACCAAACCACCAACTCCAGTCATGGGTGGAAATGGGACTCATGGGGTATGTCATCTCCTTCAACATAGATATCAATGGTCAAGAGTCCATTTTAATCATCCAAAACACTCACTATCTATCTCAACTCATCACGAAGGGGATGAACTTAGCGATGAACAATTATATAAACCAAATATGGACAAAAAACATATTGCAACCTCTTGCTCCATCAATGAATCAGAATTTGATACAAAACATGCATCACATGTGGAACATACCGACCAACCTCAACAATAATCACATTCCACAAAATGTACCACTAAACCTACCCTTCTTTGCCCCGTAGGAACAAGCTCTCATGAACCCAATATTCATTCAATGGACTGTTCAACAGATAGAAGCACACCAAATGGAACACAACCACAATGCTGCCCCAATGGAGGAACAACCCCAGTCGTAAATATGGAAAATCAGGAAGAGCAACAAGAAGAAGAAGAGGAGGAGATCTTACCTCACATAGGGGAGCCGGCAATGGCTTTTTCAAGCCTCAACGGGGTAAAAATATTAATATTTAAGGAGAGGCTAGACAAGAAGTATATTTTCAGTTGTCCAGTGACACTATACAAGTGCTCACTGGACATAAGGCCTCCTTAGGATCCAACTGTGAGGAAAAATGTGGTAATACTAGTACCATCACTAAGAAGGACCAATGGACCTCTAGCGAGGGACATTCTAAACAACAACCAACAAACCAACCCCCAAATGATGAATCAAGCAACTAACTTCATTATATGGAACGTGAGAGGTGCAAATAATGATACTATTAGAAGGAATTTTAGGGAGCTTATGGATACTCACAAACCCTGCATGGTTGCACTGTTAGAAACAAAAATAGTAAGCCACACCTCTATCCTAGAAAATTTTGACTTCACTGAAATGATCGAAGTGCCAGTTATAGGTCAAGCGGGTAGCATTGTGATCTTGTGGAATCACAACATGGTAACAGTGAACAACTTTACAAGGAGTGGCCAGAAAATCCATGTAGTGATCAAGGTAAGACCTAAACAAGTGCCTTGGCTTTTTAGTGCTTTATATGCTAGTACTTATATTTTGGATAGGAATGTTCTATGGGAAAATTTAAGGAATATTTACAATAGATATAAGGGCCCATGGTTGGTAGGGGGATTTTAATGAAGTTATATATCACAGGGACAAATTTGGAGGTAGAACTATCAATCAAAATAAGGCAAAGTATTTAATTAATTGTTTAAACCACTAAAATTTAGTTGACCTAGGTTTCAAAGGGTGTAAATATACTTGGTCAAACCATCGGAAGAGGAAAAATGGGTTGATAATGAAAATACTGGATAGGGTCTACTCGAATGTGGAATGGCTAGAAAACTTTCCTGATATGAACATCGCTCATCTTTTAAAACTCACTCAGACCATAACCATATCCTCATATCCCTTAGGTATACCGGTGAAAGGAAAGAGCGGGGTCTGCCATCGAGAAAGGAATACTGAACTCTACCCATGTGACGCCTTGTAGCCAGGGAGAATCAAGCGGAAGGCTGAGAAAAAAAATCCACTATTGCAAAAAATCTTTCCTTCCTTTTTAGTACGGGTGTCAGCGTATTCTGTGAGGGGTGTCATCAAGCGGAGGTTACCACGTTAGGTTTGGAGAGAGATGGCTTCGTTCGAGCTGAATTACATCCACCATCTCACGGTCAAAGGCTCCGCAACACGTTGGAGAGCTTTTAGATCCCGCCCTAAAACGCTGGTACTTGATTCATAAAGAATGATTCTTTTGAAGTTATACGAACTTTCTAAAAAAAAATGCCATGTTGCACATGAATTATCTTTCCAGCCGGTGAAGCTAAGTTTTTCAAGGAAAGGCCTCTATGAGTGTATAAGAAAGGATTCTAGTGGTTCGACTACCGTCTCGGGAAATTTTCGATGGTAATCAAGCCTAGCAGAAACTAATCGAGCTCCATTTGATCTCCCAAAAGCGGAAGCTGAATAGAGCATCTAGGAAAAAGCAGATTCAATCGGATGACCAATTCTTACATGGTCCAAGAAAATCATGACAAAAAATAATTTGGAGAAACCTTTTAGAATGGAAACTCTATGGTGCTCACATACGGACTTAACAAATATTGTCCATAATAGTTGGAGTGATAGAGACCTTATTGAGGGAACAATATTTTTTAAATACACTGTCCTAAACTGGAAAAAAACATACCTTTGGTAGCATCTTCGACAAAAAAAGGAAAATCCTAAATCGACTAGAGGGTATCCAAAATTCTCCTAAGTACCCATCTAGTAGCTTCTTTTGTAACCTCGAGGAGTCTCTAATTGTTGAGTATAATGATATTCTCAAACTTGAAGAGGACTATTGGAAACTAAGATCAAGAGTAAATTGGCTTAATGATGGTGATGTGAACACTAGATTTTTCCACACCAAGGCTACTAATAGAAGAAGGAGAAATAACATTGTCTATTTCAAAGATGATAACAAAAACTGGTTGGATGATCAAAATGCCATAATGAATCACACAACAAATTATTTTACAAACCTTTTCACAACATCCCACGACAACTCAAACTGGTCACACATTAAAAATGACACCCCTGATTTTCATACAATTGATCTGTCAAGCCTCGATAAACCTCTTAGAAATTATGAAATTAGGAAGGTTGTGTTCTCTTTCAGGCCATACAAAGCTCCAGGGTCGGACGGGCTACACCCCTTCTTTTTTCAATAATATTGGCGCATAGTGGGAAGCAAAGTTAGTAACCTTTGTCACAATGCCTTACAAACAAAAAAGGTCCCCCCCCTCCCCTCCCGGACATAAATGATACTTATGTCTAATCCCTAAAATTGATAATGTAAATAATATAAAAAAATATAGACCTATAAGTCTTTGCAATACCATATACATGATTATTACTAAAATAATAGCAAATCGTATCAAACCCTTCCTAAATCTTCTAATTAGCCAAGAACAAGCTAGTTTTTTAAAAACTAGGCGGGCCAGTGATAATGCTATTATCATTCAGGAAATCATTAGGAAGTTAGATACATCAAAGGGCAAACCCAGCTTTGTTCTAAAAATTGATCTAGAAAAAGCCTTCGACAAGCTAGAATGGTCCTTCATCTATAGAACCTTAAAATTTTTCAAATTCCCTCCAGATTTTACCTCTCTAATCTTAAATTGCATTACTACTAGTAACATTTCTATTCTTGTTAATGGAAACAAATCAGAAATTTTTTACCCATCAAGAAGAATTAGGCAAGGAT
Source organism: Nicotiana paniculata (assembly GCA_005239505.1). Classification (NCBI taxonomy): domain Eukaryota; kingdom Viridiplantae; phylum Streptophyta; class Magnoliopsida; order Solanales; family Solanaceae; genus Nicotiana; species Nicotiana paniculata. Next base: position 31,792 of record ML348011.1, on the reverse strand, counting down.
ACCCTATGTCCCCTTACCTCTTTATCCTTTGTATGGACATGCTTTCAAAAATGATTAATAATCATGTGGACAAAAGAAGATGGGATCTTGTAAAAATAAACCATATCTTCCCGCATCTTTTCCATTTTTTCCGCAGATGATCTAACCCTAATGGGGCAGACAAATAATAAAATAATGCTTACCATACAACAATGCTTGGACAACTTTTGCTCTATGTTAGGGCACAACATCAATAATAATAAGTCCAAAATTTTGGTTTCAAGAAATTGCCCCTCGCATATTAAAAACAACCTCACAAACTTCTTCGATATTAAGATTAGCAACTCATTCAGAATGTACTTGGGCTTCCCAATAACTCCTAACAAGCCAAAAGCAAAAGAATACCACTTCCTGATATATAGAATGAGGTCAAAATTAAATAATTGGAATGTAAAGTGGCTCAGTATGGCTGGGAGAAGCACCTTAGCCTCGTCCACTCTCAACACTCTCTCAAACCATATAATGCAATTATCCCTTCTCCCTGCATAACCTCTTAAGACCACTGACAAAATTCAAAGAGATTTTATATGGGGTAGTACAATAAAAAAAGAAAAATGCATCTTATTAATTGGGATATCATTACCGGACCTAAGGATCTTGGAGGCCTTGGCATCAGGAAAGCTAAGTCAAAATATATGGTCATGTTAACCATCCTGGCTTGGAGAGCTCTTAATAACTCATCTGCCCTATGGGAAAAAGTTTTGACAAACAAATATTGTAACAACGGAATTAAGAAGACAAGCTCTCACACTTAGAACAGTCTCTTAACAGGATGGAACCAGTGTAATAAAGGTATCCGATGAACTGTTGACAAAAATTTCGTTCAAAACATATGGAGTAGTAACTGGATACCAAGGGTCAACAATCTTATGGACCATATAATAGGTCCTTTAAATAAAGAGGAATCTTGTTTAAGAATAAGAGACATTGGCAGAACTGGAGAATGGGACCTAAGGAAAATCTCCTTTGAAATCCCTAATGGGATCACCAATCCCATAAAAATAGTGGATTTAACACCCAATCAAAAAATAACTCCTCCTTATGGACTATCAATAATAGTGGTATCTTCACAATGAGCTCCTGTTATAATCTTTGGGAAGAAAATGAGTCTAAGGTCAAAAACTTCAATTGGATTTAGAAACTTAAGTACCCCAACAAAATAAAATTCTGCATATGAAAATGCTATCATGATAGAATCCCGACCCGCGATTACCTTTTATAAGTGTGGAATAAATATAGACCCGACATGTCCAGTTTTTAAAACTTCTAATGAATCCACAAGCCACATATTTTTGAATTGTTATATAGGAAAATCCTTATGGGAATCAATGGGATGGAAAACCACCACCAATAATGGGAATATACACTGGATCGATCATTAAAAGCTGCAAACATAACACTGCACAATCAACATACAACTTGGGAAGATTTATTTCCCTATACATTATGGATCATTTGGAATAATAGGAACTTTAACAACCAAAACAATACATCCCACAAAATTAACCCAAACAATATTATCAAGCTAGCTTTAGAATTTAAGTTTTTGGCCACCAATCCGACAACATATACGATTACAAAAATATTAATATAAGTTGGTACCTCCCCCCAAAGGATGGTACAAGATAAATATTGATGGTGCTTTCAACAACACATGCTTACCAGGAGGCATAGGAGGAGTTATACGAAATTCCAAAGGACAATGGATCACCGGCTACTACAACAAATTACATGCACTGACTCCATTGCAAGTAGAACTACAAGCTCTACAACAAGCTTTTCAAATAATTTTGCAGGAGAACCTACTACCAATCGAAGTGGAACGGATGCAACGAACGTAATACATATGCTTGATACAAACTACCCTACTTACACAAACTTAATTTCACAATGCATGTAGTTAATGGAGCAAGCAATGCGGAAGAGGAAAGTCGTGCTGAAGCATAATTTTCGTGAAGGAAATATGGTGGCACACATTTTGTCTAAGGAAACACTTAACTAGACCAACATAAATAAATTATGTGTTTTTGTTAGACCTCCAAACTATGTGGTGGATGCCTACTACAAAGATCAGGAAGGTTTCTGTGTAAGAAATATTTCTACTAGTGTATGTTGTAAGCTGGCTGCTCTAGGAAATGAAAATGCCCTACGAGGGTGTAGCCCAATGTGACAGTAATGAAGACAATGGTGCATTAGCACCGGGTGTTACCTACTTTTATTTATATATACTAACAACGCCTTTCAGTTCAAAAAACAAAAAGCTCTAAGTATGTTCTATCATAGTCATGTTAGGTGTAATGCATTATTACTTGTACTTTTTCAAGAAAAAAATATTCTTTTGTATGTTTCATGCGTATGATAGCATATTTAATAGATATATATACATTTTCCTACTAACTTTATAATTTTTTTAGATTTTTCATAAAATTTAATATTTTTTATTTATTAATTTATAAAATATTAAAATTTAATTGCCCATGAGGCTTTCGCTTCGCCCCGTAATAAATAAAACGCTTCGCTTTTCGCAAACATTGATCTTAAAGTTTGGAAGTGAGTTTTCCCTCGAGAATCTATAATCGATACTATAACAAGGAATTTATTTCAAACTTACCTTATAGCTTGTGGACAGAACTTCAAAAGATTTAACGGCTTAACCTAAAATGTATGCTCCAATTACAAAGCATATATTACAGTTTCACATTGCCTCCAATCTTCGAAGACCGAGGCTTCCTTAAGTGTCAAATTAAATATTAGAAGCAAAATCAACGAAGAGGAACCAAATAAGTAATTCCATAAATGAGAAATAATGTTTTAAGAAGAATATTAAATACTATCCAAAATGAATTTATAGTTTTTCCTTTGATAAATCTTAACTTTAGATCTTCTTCTTTTACTTTCTAAAGTAATCATTCATCTATTCAATTTATTTTCTAAATCTGTCTCGAGCAAATATAGGAAAAATATTATAGCTCTATGTAGACAGAACATAGATTCCTGAAACTCCTAATATAAATACTGGCTCTCCAACCAGCAACAAACCACCCATTTGTCTCCTCTCTACAAATATAGTCTAAAAGATTTTCATTAATGGAATCAGAAAGATCAGTTTCCCAGAAGATGTCTTGCTCAGTGTTTCTCCTCTATATGGTATACATTCATTTATGCGACACACTTTATGTGTATTTATTTTATTTTATGGTTTCAAGTTTCATTAGGGTAGGCTCAAAAGATGTCTCCACTAATACTCGCATTAGGGTAGGCATTTAATAACACCCTTCCCTATCACATTATTGTTGTTATTGTTTGTTGGTTTATTTTCACTGCAGGGTTTATTAGAAATAACCTCTCTATCTTTACAAGGTAGGTTTAAGGTCTATGCACACATTACCCCAAGATTCCACTTATGGGATTACACTGGGTTTGTTGTTCGTTGTTGTTGTTGTCTACAAACACCCTTGATACGGCCCTTCTCGGATCCTGCGAGATGCTTTGTGCACCCGACTAGTCTTTTAGGGTTCAAGTTTCAGTGATGCCAAACCTAAAATTGTATAGATACTAGGTTGTGTTGGCTTGGTTTGTATCAAATACTTAATTCACAACGGTTTCATGTATATATACTAACTGTTGATGTATTAAAACTGTTAAGTTTTTCTTTTTTTTTCTTAACACTATCTTGCTTCTCTTATGTGTAGATGTGTTAATCAGATATGATTTTTTTTTTTTTCAGACTGAACGGCTTTGCTCGTTACTAAATCTGATTGGAATAACGAGGAGGTACATATTGATTTTTAGTAATTTCTTTATTCAATTTAATTATTTAGGTAGAAGTATTCCCTTCATGTTCAATCACATGTTGTAGGTTTCCTCTTGTTGAGCATAATACATCTACAGCGTTAGAGCCTGAAAGCAATGACTCCACCGAAATGAAGGACGATGGTGATGAAGATGAAGATGAAGATGAAGAAGACGACGATTCTGATGAAGAAAGTAGCGATTATAGTGGAGAATGGAATGGAAAGATATATGGCGAAATGACATCTAGTGATGATGAAGGAGAGACTTCTAATAACGGACGTGGAGATGATGATGATGATGATAATGATAAAGAAGACGATGATAATGAGAAAGATAATGGTGAAGATGAAGACGAAGAAGAAGAAGATGAAAACGATGATGATGATGACAGTAGTGATGACGATGGTAAGATTTATGGAGAGCAAAGTAGCAGCGATGACGAAGAAGCTTTTATTCATGGCGATGCTGAGAAAAATGGTAAAATAGAAGTGGAGAAAAATGAAGAATCTGGCTAGTGTTGTAGCTATATATGTCTCTTTCATTTGCTTGTGTTGTCTGATATTTTCTATTCATCTCCTTCCATTAGTGCATTAAGACCCCCTTTTTATGTGATTTTCCTTTTCCAGTTTTAGTGATGTCAAATTTTATCTTTAGTTCTCTAAGTACTAGGTTTTGCTAGTCAAGCGCATTATTTTTCTTGGAACTTATGTTTGTTTTAAAAATATATACTTACAGCTTGTTTCGATGGTTTTTATCTATCGTATTTATTGTATTGTACTTTAAATACAATTTTTGTTTTGATATTGTTACTTAAATTTTATTGTATCTTATAATTATATCCGTTGTAACATAATGACGAAAAGTATCACTTTATGGAACGACTGATTTGACGTGGTCGCATCGTTACCTATTTTTTCTCTCATCTAACCTACCTTAAATAACCCTACTTTATCTTTTATCCTACCTATTTATATGAAAATTCTACCTCATAACTTACCTTTTTTTGTTGGTAAATATGTAAATAATACCATTAACTCACAGAACCATATATACACCTAAAGACAGCCCCACCAGTGCATTCTTGAGGAGGGTTATGAGTCGAAATGTTAGTGTCAATTTTCATGTAGAAGCCATGCACACACTTCACCCACAAAGAATCCTTCTTCTCAGATAATTGTCATAGTAACTTACCAACAGATGCCATATTCCAACTTGTACAATTCTTGATATTCAGCCCCCCCATATTCTTTTTGGCCTACAAACTCTCTCCCACGCGACTAATCTTTTGTACTACAACCACAAATATTCCCAGCATTTCCTATCAACTTGTTTGAGAATACTTTGGGGGAAGATGAAAGCAGAGCCCCAGATACTATGAATGGAAAATAGGACGGCTAATATGACCTCAAGTCTGAGCTAGGGCCTCCATAACTCTTTTGACAGAACACGTGTTTGCTTTTCAGAAGATCATAAGATCATCTGCAAATATCAAATGTTAGAGTTTTACTTGTTTGCACATAGGATGAAATGCAAAGTCCGGAAGGGCACACATGCTTTTTAGAACTCTTGACAAGTATTCCATAACAAGGACAAACAGGAGGGGAGACATAGGATCCCCCGTCTAAGTCCTCTTTTTCCTTCAAAGTCCCCATTTACTACGATAGTAAAGGTTGGAGAGGTCACGCGGGTCTGTATAAATCTATCAGGAAATCCATATCCCTTTAGTACTTCCTCCAAGAACTCCCAGCTTACCGTGTCATGGGCTTTCCTGAGGTCAATCTTCATCGGGCATCTTGGTGTAGTCTTCCTCCTATAATGTCCCAATAATTCATGACAAATCAGAACATTATGTACCATGGATCTACCTTGTACAAAGGCAGACCGATTTTCAGCCACAATTACATAGCATCTTCAAGTCTATTGCACATCAGCTTTGATATACCCTTATATAGGACATTGCAACAAGCTATACGCCTATATTGACTTGCATTTTCAGGTACTGCAGTCTTTGGGATTAATGCAATATTTGTAGAGTTCTCATAGCTTACTTTTTCTTTATAATATTACAAATTTATTCTTCATAATTCATATTATTGGTGCATGACATCATTAAACGACGACAAATAATACAATCTATCCAAATATTATATACATCAAAACGATACAGCATAATACAATACTATACTATACGATACATTATTAAACGATACATAACAACCATCCGAACAAGTTGTTACTCTCGTGTATAAAGCCAAGATTAAGAAGACAATATATATATATATATATATATATATATATATAATGCTTGATGTATTTCACACACTTATCGTATGGTTTCATTGTATGTGTTTATATAGAAGTACAAGAGAAAAAGAGATGACGAAATAGCTAATCTAAGTTCTCCATTATTACAATGAATCTTGTATGAAGCAAACTTGGATAAGCATGCTGAAGGAGGTGGGATACATTCAGCTTGGACTGAAGAAATTAATTAAAATCTGTCCTTTCCATATTTACAGAAATTTTTACAATCCGCTGTTTTTGACTTGGATCATGTATGTATATGTAGGAAAGTTTTGATACTATTTACATAGTAGTATACATTAAACTGTCATAGTCGAACTCGCTAACTGTAAGTTCAGGATCTGCTTCTGCAAAAGAACAAGCATAATTTAAAGAACACTTCTACATATATATGTGGTTTTACATTCAGCCATTTGAAGATATATCGAAACATCTTCTCTACCTCACACAAAGTAGGAGGTAACGCCTGTGAACAACCATCCTCCCCGGACCTCACTTGTGGGCTCTATTAGAGAAGGCCATTGCGTGATAGCCCCTTACATATAGAGTTCCAAACTTGTACAAAACCTGAACTACAGGCTTTCTTTGAAACCCTTAATTAACGAGAAATTTTGCAGAATCCTTTTCTACAAATCTTTGTACTAATACAGAAACTTATTCAAGCATCTGTCCGTAAAAGTATAAAGTCAGCTTAAGATCAATCTCAAAGTGAAGTACTCAACGAGCTTCAGCGTGTCACAGCCAATCAACTTTTCTCTTTTATATAACAGTCTGAACACGACGATTAGAAATAGAAGCAACATAAATAGTTGGACAGAAAGAAAGAACATTGGCATTAAGCACGAAATAACTTATGAATAAGCTGAAATACAGTTACAAACATACGTGCTTACTCTGTTTCCGTTCATGGTGGTTTCCATTTCCAGCATCCCATCACCTACATTGCCGATGGCCCCAATCCCCATCGCCCAAAGGAAGGAACACAGAGAAAGAAAGACAAAAAGAAGAGCAAAAGCTCAGGTCACCAAATTGAAGAAAGAAGATAGAATAACACGAGCATGTGCTTCTACAAAGATACATCTAAACTCTAGTATAGATAACTGCTGGCTTAGCTAGTCGATTGAAACTTCCACCTCCATCTTCAAGCCTGGGTTGTCAAGTATCTGAAAATAAAAGCTAGCACATGTTTAGAAAAATATGCAACAGAACATTGATTGCTGAGAAGGAAATAAGGAATCATCAGTATATAGTTTCATAGATCATCAATCACAGTTATATCAATAATAAGGAGAGGGCTACTGAGCAAAGACCCTCCAACATTTTTTTGTGGTAAACTTTCCCCCTTAAACTATGTTCCATTGCTTTATATCCTTACAACAACAACAACAACAAACCCAGCGTAATCCCACAAGTGGGGTTTGGGCCATTGCTTTATATCCTTGAACTTCTAAAATGGGAGAGGGGGTTAAAAGAAACTTAACACTCCAGTCGGATTTAGCAATAGAAACCATAATGAGTTTTTCATATGATCTGCATGTGGTTATGTTAAAGGATATATATAAAGATACTAAATTAACGACACTTTAAAATGGAAAGAAGTTGTTCCAATCCACCTATTGATCCTAATTCATTGAGGACTGACAAACCTGGATAAAATCATCCAACAGCAATAGGGAGTCCCTTGTATAGCCAGCCTCGTGCAAAACTTGGTTCAGCACTTCCTGCAAAACAAATCAGACATGGTTAAAGAATTTGTTGAATTACCAAAAAAAAAAGTCCCAGCTATGAAATTCGAATGAAATGCAGAAAATAAAAGAATATTAATTTGGAAAGGATATTAAGATACTTACTAAAATTATCTAGCCAAAAAGGGAAATCAAAAGACGTCCTAGACGTCCTAGTATTAATGGACATAAAGCAATGTAAATGCACCAATCAGTCAGCTAAAAGCTATAGCAAATCTATGATGAAGTAACCAACAAACAAGTACGTCTAGAGGAAAGCTACATTACCCAAAAAATTGATCCATTTAATCTTCCCACTTAATCACTTGATAAATCAAAAAAGAAAAATAAAGAACTCCCTACAACTCAGAGCTGCTCATTGCGGGTAGATTCTTTTAAGACAAAAGCTAGACCTTCTAACAAGTCAAAACCAGAGTAAGACAGTGAGTCATCAAAACATGTAAAACAGAAACTAAACAGTCCATTAAGACCATTTTAGTGCCTTTATCTTCACAAAGATGTGTAGTAAGGAGACGATGAAGAGGTCAAAGCACTGAAACAAAAATACAAATTGTACGTTGGGGGCTTCGAATAATCATATAGAAGCAAGAAAGTCCTATAAAGACATTGAACCATCAATGGTAAAGAATTTACTGAAGTGATATTCCTTGTTCTTCTTTAGAAGTGCTTTAAATATCTTTTCCTCTTTTGAAAGAGTTATAATCATTTTAAAACTTCAACCAGAGTTTAATACCTCTCAAGAGACACGTCATGAGTTGCGAGATACCGAAAGAACATTATCTGCAGTTATACCCATTCCAGCAAAACTAAATGCTGAGAGTTGAAACTAAAAACACAGCTAGATGGGGAGCCAATAGGCATTTCATTCTTGGAATGATGCCAATCACTTAAAGTTAACCAAATCCTAGCAATATATTGTAGTAAATCACCACAACTTTAAAATCGAAAGGCACTTACATGCTGAAAAGAAATAGAATGATTAGAAAATGTGGACACGTCATTTTAGCATATTCTAGGCATCTAATTTAGGAATGCCATTACATCTCATTTATGAGGCTGAATGGAGTCAAATATATTTCTCCTATTTCCAGAAACTGAAGCTAATAATTGCCTATATGTATCACATAACTGATCATTTAGAAGGAAAACTTTCTCTTACAGCTTTTGTTCCTTGAACTACAGTTAATCCAACCTATTTTACTTAACAGATCGGAAAATTGTTGTCAATGAGCTCTGTAAGCCATAAAGGTTCTTCACTCTCCATTATATATTCCAAACCAACCAAATCGTCCAATCACCCTCCACATTTATAGAGCTAAAGCCTAAACCTACTTCTTTGATGCAAAGAATTTTGGACCTTTGTGATCAGTAGACCTAGGTCATTCCAACTCTACGCCATAAATCCTATTGGCTCATAATAAAGATGTGAGATTATCTCCATGAGAAACATTATTCTGAAGAGTCACAAGTCAGTTGAAAGAGGGGGAGAAGAAAGCATGTAAAGAATACCTCTCTTTGCTTGTCTGAAATGAATGATCCAGTTAAATCCTGAAGCACTTCTATTATGTTATCGAAGGTCACTTTCCCATTGCAGTCAGAATCATATACTTTGAAGATAACTGAGACATAAAAGCAGTTGATCAAGTAAGTGAAGTTGTGAGAAGACCGCAAAAGGCAGTGAAAATTATGTTGCACTTCTTGTAACATAAACTTGATCTATTGGTTGAATCCTTAAACTCTTGCTTTTCATTGTGATGGATTTTTTCAATATGACCGACATAACACCACTCGTAGATCCCCTAACACAAAACCAGATTCTACAACGACTAACAGACAGACATTTATTAGTCCAGATAGATCATGTTGTTGTTAATGAGAAGTGTGCTTTAAAATTCTAGCAATGATGAACTTATTAAACATATTCATTTTGGGAAATATCATAAATGAGATAAACCGTACTCTTAGCGGAATGTCCTCGGCAAGTTGATTAATTCACAAATATCAGGTGTAACTAAAAGTGAATGATGTTTTAAAAAGCTAAAGATTCTTGATATCAAAGCATCTTCCTGAAGTTGCAAAATAAAGCATATTAAGGATCAGCTTAATAACCAACGTTCAATTTTCTGTTGCATGCTCGCTTTTGCACTGAAAGTTGACAAAAATGCCACGAAGTCCTTGAAATTCAAGCCGTCCACCATCTTAAGTAATCTCTGGAAAGAGCCAAGCAATTATATCAAACATACAGAGCATAGAAATTAGAGAACAAGCATATCCTAAGATCATAATACATACAAAACCACAATTGAACACAAAAACAGAAACTTATTCCCAAACCTGAGAGAGTGGATTCATTGCAAACTCCGGTACCGAAAGGAACTCGTCAGCATAGATAAAACCCTTTGAATTCCTATCAAGTTGGCAGAACCTTTCATACAATGAAACTATTTCCTGCTGACTAACTGTATTTTATGGGACATTAGATAAAGTCAACAAAAAAAACATAGAACAATGAAAGAAGTGGCAAGCCGCTGGAGATACTCGCAAAGCTAAATAAGTTAGGTGGTTTTTCGATGGATGAAGCAATTCAACTTTTTGAGGTTATTGTTCTTCTTCTCTAGCAACAATTTTATACAGACAACTCGATGAAATTCAATTTTTTTTTTTTTTTTGGTTTAATTCTTTTGAATGTGGACGATAAATTTAGTATGCAATATACATCTATTTTTCTTAATTTTCTCAGCTCTTTTTTATATTGAAATGATCCGTGCATCATGCGGGTGTGTATACTAGTTAGTAAGTAATGGCAAAAAAGACAACTACAGCAACTACTGCTACTATCCTAATTGGGGTCGGCTATATGAATCATTCTGCTGTATTAGGGATAACTTCATATAATACTAGTAAATAATTTGTCTTTTAAGGCCAGTAGATTCAGTAATGAATAAGATACTTACACAGATGGTCGCAGTGCTCCTGGACATCTTCAATATCATATTGAGTTAACATTGAAGAAGCATTACCCATAGTCAAATCTCAGTGCAAAAAACTACAAATCCCATCAAATTAGTAAATACACATTAATCAAAATCAGATTTGTCATCAGTTCAGAATGCCAAAAGGAGAACATTAAAGATAACAGCAAGAAAGCTCAAACGGAAGCAACGGTACAGGGAATAAAAATATACCTCAGCTTCCAATATTTCTGAATGGAGAATAAATGGTAAAGCCAATCAAGAAGAATTTAGAGACAAAATTTAGTGTTAATGGCAGCTCTAGAAGATTACGCCATTGGATTAAGACAACTTTGTCATGGCCGAAGAACAAAAAACAACCTTGGCTGTACTATCAAATCTATCACCCTTTTGAAATCTCAACTCTCAACGATTCATGATCTGGTGCTTCGCAGCAATCGCTTATGATGAGATCAATGTTCCACGTGACGAACTGGGTTGGGCTGGTTGAACACGAATAGAAGCATCTGGGCCTCGTGATGGATTGCTCTTTTACGTTTAGAGATGGGCTTTTAACATATTTGGCCACCGCCCCAAAATAATTATATTTGGGGAGAAATTAAAAAATAGCCAGATTTACAAGAGGTCCTTCAAAAAAGTAGCCACGGTTTCAAAAGTAATCGAAATTTAGCCACTTTTATAAATTTGGACGAAAACACTGTTCAAAATCCGAAAAATATTCCAGCACAATATACTGGAAACTCCAGTATATTATAATGGAGTTCCAGTATATTATATTGAAACTCCATTATATTATACTGGAGCTCCAGTATGATATAATGGACTTCCAGCATAATATGCTAGAGTTTCAGTATAATATAAAGGTCCAGCATAATATGCTGGAAGTTCACACACAGGTTCTCCAATCTCCAGTATATTATGCTGGAACTTTCCGCATGGTGGAAGTCCATCATAATATGCTGGAAGTTCATACACAACTGCAGCATCTCCAATATATTATGTCGAAACTTACCGTGCTGCAGCAAAATAGTGGTAATTTTTCAATGACTTTACAAACACTGACTATTTTTCAATTACCAATCCGAAAACTAGCTAGCTCGTGCTATTTTTATTTACATTTGCTAGTCAAATATACACTAGTTAGGTATAATATATTAATATATATAAAAACTAATTTGTATCTATTATTTCGAAGAGCGAATATACAATGTAGATTTATCTTTAGATAATGATCTACGGGGAAAGACCCCTTTTAGTCTAACGGTCGAAACTATTTATATTCGGTAATCATAAAAGTATTTACAATTAGGCCCATATTAAATCAATTTCAATTATCGGATGGCTTTCCAAACAGAACCTTGAACAAGAGTTCTATTAATTGATTTTTTGGTTTTGTGCTAGTCAACTTCATTTAGTGAAAAGTTTATTCTGTGACCCTCTTGATTATATAATATGTCTATAAGTAAGAACGCTTTTACCTCACTCTCATACTTAAAACACTAGAAATTCCATAAGTCATTTGATATCTTCAATCTCTATTTTGCAGCTTTCTTCTATGTGATATAATTAGTTTATGCTAAATGAGAAGGATCAAAATTGCATAATAGCTATGAAATCTTTCTGCAAGTTTAATTTGTTTCAAGTTACTTTAACAAAATAATTACTCTTTTGATTTTTGTAGGTCTCGATATTTTGCTTCTTATTACGATAAAGTGAACGACTTCGTGCTGGTGTCTCACTCTGTAGGTAAAAATGAGGGGCATCAGTAACTCGCTCAAAAGCTACTTGAGTTGAGAATGAGTTGAATCAAGATGCGTTAAAATTTTGGTGGTAACCAAATCCGTCCAACTCATATCAAGCTTTAATTAATGTGTGTTATTTTTTTTATTAATTGTTTAATCAGGAATTAAGAGAATGCAAAGAAAAGTATAGCCCCTTCAATATTTCCGGATTCCTCCCCGACTGAAGAGTGAAAAAACAGAGATCTCATTTAAGATTAAGTCTACTTTCCATGGAAATGAAGGGGGAGGAGGTGTAATCATACACGTCGAGAAACAATCTGCACTGTGTAAGAAAACAAAAGGTGAACATTTGTCTCCATCTCCTTAAAACTGAATATCGTTACAAACAAAATTGGAAACTAGGTCCCCACAACATGAAAGCTAATAAACTAACAAAAGACTAGTACAAGCAAGCTGACAATTCTCTTTTACCCTCCTTAAAGAGGGAACTAATATCGTCATCATCATCAGCTCATTAAAACTAAAACCTCTGACTACCTACGAACTAACTTGGAAACCCCATGCTTGGGGAAATTTGAGTAAAAGGATGTCGACGGAAAGAAAAACCAGAGGTATGTGTATGCCTCCCAACAAGCTCCTTAAAAAATCTTGAAAAGAAGACCACCATGAGTGGCAAAGAATGGAGCAAACACCAGAGATTCAACTGCCATCAGCTTGATCAGAATGTTGAGCGATGGGCCTGAAGTGTCCTTCAGAGGGTCGCCAATGGTGTCACCAATAACAGCAGCCTTGTGTGGGTCCGAACCCTTTGGACCAAGGGTCCTTGCATGCTCCGAAGCACCAGCCTGACGGAAAATTAAAATGAATAAACTGTGCGCAATGGAACACCAAAAAGTTGCACCAGAGATGTTTCTTTCATTACCTCAATATACTTCTTGGCATTGTCCCATGCACCACCAGTGTTCGATGCAGATATTGCTATCTGTAAGATGAGAGATGAAGGACAGAATTAGACACAATTCTATCAAAAGAATATACATGTATATTTTAGTAAGTCGTTACAACTTGAACAAAAGACTTTTAACTTCAAAATGTTAAAATAAAGAATCAGCTCATACCTGTACACCAGAAACCAAAGCACCAGCAAGAACACCGGAGAGAGTCTCCACTCCGAAGAAAATCCCAACTATGAGGGGTGTAAGCATAACTAGAGCACCTGGGGGGATCATTTCCTTGATAGATGCATCAGTTGAAATCTTAACACAAGTCGCATAATCAGGCTTGGCAGTGCCCTCCATGAGACCAGGAATAGTGTTAAATTGTCTGCGAACTTCTTCAACCATCTTCAAAGCTGCACTACCCACACTCTTCATGGTCATGGCAGAGAACCAGTAGGGAAGCATGGCGCCAACAATCAAACCAATGAAAACCTGGGGAGTCAAGACATCAACTGTAGTAATTGCAGCCCGACTCACAAAAGCACCAAACAGTGCCAAGGACACGAGTGCAGCGGATCCAATGGCAAAGCCCTAGAAAGAAATGAGAGTCACATATTAGCAAAAAGGAGATGAAACATGTCCGAACGAAGTTCCATAGCGAAAATAAGAAAGAAGATTCCAATCAAGATTAGAACTAAAAGATGATTGAAGACAAGCACACATTGATAATACTACAATTACCATAAATATTTATGTCATATATCTCCTTAACCATGCACTAGAAAGGCTCACAAGAATGTGAGCAAAACAAATTTGGAAAGCAACAAACCTTTCCAATAGCAGCAGTGGTGTTTCCAGCGGCATCAAGGGCATCTGTCCTTTCACGGATCCGATGGCTCATACCAGCCATCTCAGCTATGCCTCCAGCATTGTCACTGATAGGTCCATATGCATCAATGGCCAATCCAGTTGCAATGGTGCTCAACATCCCAAGCGCAGCAACTGCAATACCATACATGGCAGCGAAACTAAAACTGACAAAGATAGCTATTGCAATGGCAAAAATTGGAATGATGACAGATTTGTATCCAAGCGCCAGGCCGAAAATAACATTGGTGGCAGCTCCAGTCCTGCAGGAGTCAGCAACATCTTGGACAGGGCTGCAACATAAACAACAGGGGAAAAGAATGTCAAAAGGGATCAGAGATTATATCAACTACCAATAACACAACATCACAGGATGAAATTGAACTATGACATCCACCTGTAAGCATTACTAGTGTAGTACTCAGTGACAAATCCAATGATAAGTCCAGCCCAAAGACCAACAGCCACACATAAAAATAGTTGCCTGCATTACCAACCAAATAATAATTTAGTACCAATTTTATACAAAAACAGGAAGACAATACTGCTTGAAATTGAAAATCCAAACAAATGAAGTTCAACGTATAAAGATGAAAAAATAGCAATTGTGAGGCATATTCAATTAACAATTATATTACCATGTGTCAGCTCACTACTAAAAGTCACATCTGGAAACACGCATCTAATAAAATAGCTAAAATTCAACAGAACAATCTAACACATACCAATTCTTCACAACCTTCTGAGCTCCAAAATTAAAGATGGTAAAGGAAGATGGAAGGCAAGTCCATGTAACAATTGCAATTCCAACAGTCATAAGAGCAGTTGAGATAATAAGCTGGTTCTTCAGTGCTGGTTCAATTTCCTTGACAGCCTTAATTTCAAAGAAGTCAGTTGCAAAAAGGGTAGTGATCAAACAAATGAGGATACCCATAGAACTAATGAGCAGGGGATACAACATTGCAGTGAATTCATGATTAATTCCAAAAGACGAGATGGAAGCCACAACTAACGCGGCACATGATGCTTCAGCATATGAGCCAAAAAGATCAGACCCCATTCCAGCAATGTCCCCAACATTATCGCCAACATTGTCAGCAATCACCTGCAAAGACATTAAGGATAGATTATTGATGTACTCATTACAAGAGGTCATATATTACACCTAAAGCAAAACATGTAGCTTACAGCAGGATTTCTAGGGTCATCTTCTGGAATGTTCCTCTCAACCTTCCCAACAAGATCAGCACCAACATCAGCAGCCTTGGTGTAAATACCACCACCAACTCTGCCAAAAAGAGCCATGGAGGAGCCACCTAGACCATATCCAGTAATTGCCTCAAAAAGGCCCTCCCAATCATCACCATAGTATAGCTTGAAGAGATTAATCGCAATGTAAAGTACCAAGAGACCATTGGCTGCAAGGAGAAAACCCATCACAGCACCAGATCTGAATGCCACTATGAAAGCCTTTCCAACACCTTTTCTTGCTTCCAGGGTTGTCCTTGCGTTTGCATAAGTTGCTATTTTCATCCCAAGGAAACCAGAAACAACAGAAGTGACAGCACCTAGCAAGAATGATACAGTGCTAAAGATGGCAGTTGCAAGGGCTGGCTTGCAAAGTTTCTCCTTGTTGTAGGTGCATGGTTGGCTCTTCGTGCTGAAGCCCTCAACAGAGCCGAGGAAAAGGAAGATCAGAATTGCAAAAGCAATCATGAAGATACCCACATACTGATATTCAGTGAACAAGAAGGATGTCGCCCCTGCCATGGTCAGCAATCACATCAGATATTTGGTATTGGTAAAAAAAGGGGCTGGATTAGAAACTCACGCCATATAGGAATAATTTAATTTATAACAGAATTTCTCTGTGACTTAAAATTATTGGGTAAAACGGGATGGGCAAATGTTGTAAATAGAACCCCATGAGAAAGGAGATGCAGAAAAATAAACAGAATAATTGCTAGACTACTTCATATATAGCTCTAGCACCAAAAAAAGAGTTCCACCAACATGTATCTCCTTAGAAGAAAAGTGATCTAAACAATGGAAGAAAGACTTAAGCCGGGTTTTAACAATCCAAGAATTCGTCACTTGGCCTTCTTTTAACTTTATAAAGCAGCTGGCTACACACTCACTCAGGCCAGCAAATCATTAAAGGAAAAAACAGCAACCATTCAATATTGCATCACAATTTTCACCTATAGAAGGGATACGCAGATTGAGCCAACAACGAAGCAAATAGGGTAACAGCCAAAAAATAAGAAAAAGAAGTGTAAGTTCAAAACAACAGCACCAACACTGCACTACATTAAACAGCAATAGCAAGTGTAGAATCTAGCAATATTACGTCAATAATTGAACAGATTTTGATAAGGACATATAAAATTGAACAAACATCAGCAGGAAACCACATAGCACAGTTAGATTAGCATAGAAAAGGAAGCGAGTAGATATATTACTACACCTACAGTGCCCTTCACTTAATTTACAGTCCAAATATGAGTATTTCCTTGTGCCATAATACTCATGTGAACTAAAAACAAGAACAGACAGTGGAAAGGCCCTTCACCTCGAAACCAAGAGGTTGAAGTTCAAGTCACCAATGAGCTCAAAACTGCAACCTCAAGAGGGTAATATTTATCACGACAAACCCTACACCAATATGTGACCTTCACAACAATTGCATCTATAATGTGTAACTTGCACGAAACCAGTCAAATGATTAATCTTTTTAGCTTTTCCAGAAAATATTCACGACACATTAAAAAACGATGTTGAACTCAACTAAAGATAAGCATATGAGCTTGAATCATTATATAAACAAAAGATGCGGTAAAAAAGGTTTGTTCTTCTTTAGGAGAAATCTACCGCTTCTAGCTCAGAAATAAAGATGGCTCTCTTCACTTAACTACCAGAAGTAAAATCCTGGAGGCATAAAAAGGTTTGTTTCTTTAACCAGCGAAAACTCAAATTCACTTGAGAAAGATGAAAAAGGTAAAACTTTGGACTTTCTTCACCATTTCCTCCACTGTTACCGGCAAATAAGACTCTTTCCTTTTTAGTCTGTCCAAAAAGGATAAATAAAGGAAACAATTTAAATTTAAACTTCTCATTTTATCCTTACCGAGATATTTATAGCTACACACATGTCTATGTCTATGAATTGTTTTAACCCACAAGTTTCAACCATCTTTTTTTTTTACTACGTACTAGCTCAAACAACATCACATAACTGGGACGATGGGAGTATTATACACCAAAATGAGTAGAGAGAGCACCAATAGACAAGTAAACAACACTCAGATCTGGAAAGAATATAAAGAGATCTGAAATGAGAGTTTTTTTTTAGCTCACCTTCAGAGATAGCGTTCTGTATCTCGGCGCACTTAACGACAACGTTTTGGTCATTAATACCTTCCTCTTCTTCAATCAAGTAATCTCCGTACCCATTCTTACCGTTGTTGCTCGGAGAAGATGATTCCGGCGTCAACTTCACGTTCGATACCAGATACCATTGAACTAACGAGAACACGATTCCAATGACGGCGCATACCGGAATCACAATCTCCGCCCCTAGATCTGGTAACAACGCCGCCCCCATACTTCACCGTAACCCTAAGAAAATTAGCCGGAAAGTACAGAAGCTGAAGGTGAAAGAATGAATAGATAGAGAGTGGAGTGTAGGAGTGTGAGGGTCTTATATTGTGAAATACAGAAGATCCGAGGATTTGAGTGATATGTTAACGTGTGTGTGGTGTTATCGTAGTTAAAATGGACCTTCGTGTTTGACCGTTGGATGATTAGATTGTTGAGATGGGGGATGATATAATTGATGGAACGGCGGTGATAGTTGGAGGAGGGTGCAATGGGACCCACGAAGAAGGAATTCAAACACGAGAAAAAGGAAAGTAAAAGAGCGTACTTTCAACGCATCTGGGAATGACTTATCTTCACTTTTACCTTTTCTTGCACTTTTTCTTGGATAAGGAATCTCTTTTTAATTTTTTTGGTAAGTGTGGTAATAAAGGAAAATGGATTCAGAGTTTTATTTTTTATATATATCTGCTAAATATTTGTATTATAATTACTCTGTGTCTCATATTAATCGTCATGATTACTAAGGACCCGTTTAGCCATAAATTTTACCGAAGTAAATTTGAATTTTATTTGGCAAACACATGTTTGGCCATAAATTTTGTCTGTATTTTGGGAAAATCTCAAATTTCAATAGTTGGTTTTGGGCCAAATCCCTCATAATACACATGTTTTTCCAAAATAAATTTGGAAAATATGTTTTGAAAATGTAAGTCCAAACACATTTTCATCTTCCAGCCAAACTTCATCCAAAACAGATTTTTCAAAACAAATTTGGGGATCTATAGCCAAACGCTAGCTAAAAATAATTGTCTCAAATTATTTATCATTTCAGAACTTCAAGACAAAATTAATTATTATTTCCTTTTTTACTCTTGAAGATGAAGAGAATAAATATTCAATGAAGAGAAATTATACCGTAAGATATAAATAAGGGTAGAATAATCTAATATCTTTCTTAATTAATATATTTTAAGTGACGTATAAAAAGACACATAATATGAGATAAAGGGAGTAATTGTATAGGTATTATTATAATTTTAAGATAGTAAATATGTGCACTAATTAATGGTAACTGTTATTATGCACAAAACAGAAGTGAAATGAAGTAAGCTATAGAGGAAAAGTAGTAATAATGGGATTAAAATATTTGATTATTTAAACTCACGGAGTGTAAGTTAAAACTCTTAATTCGATTCCATACATGTTGGGAGCATCAAATATTAACATGTGCAAAACAGTGGGGACACACACCACCATTTCCCCCCATAACGCAACGGTATCGTATTTTTCTAAATCTTCTTTATTATGTATATAAAAAGCATCATCTCCGCTAAATAAGGAAAGCAGAAGCAGTTTAGCTGTTGGGTAAAGAAAACTGAAAATTAAGAGAAACTGGTCACTATAAATGGAAAATTAAAACTGTATAGACACTCTCAAAATAATAAACGGAAAAAATAAAATATATATATATATATATATATAGTTTGTTTGTTATATACAATTTTTATACATTTTTTCGGATAGTTTCTGGCACGGCTAAAAAGTGATAATACCCCTAAGTAAACTAGAACGAAAAGAAATTATTGTCCAACTTGAAATAAAATTATCAGTGGAATTTTTTTGAAGGAAAGTCAAATTTGGCTATGTAGTATATTTAGACAAACTATTAATTTTTCAATCATCTAACTGATATGTTTATTTAAATATTTTTCTTACACAATTTTGAATTTTAAGATAAAGACTCATGACTACTAAGTGTCGTATCCTAAATATTATGTTTGTTTTTAAGAGTTACTTTTTCAAAACGTACTGTCATTAAAAGATTTGTCCAAGCGTTTTTCTCCTTTATAGAAACTGAAGTTTTGTTGAACTTGGACTTTGAAAATCTAAAAGAATTCTACTCAGGAAATCACCTTGAAAAAATGGATGTCCTTATTTTTTGATCGTGACTTGCCCGGAGGTAAACCTTTAATTTCAAAAGTTAAGAGTGATGTACATATTAAAGTTGAAGTTGTGTCCATTAAGCATATAGGTCAAAAGATTAAGAGAATGTCATATTTGTGCGAATCACCCGTATAGAAAATTACGATGCGTAGACCTTTTCAAGATCATCCTCTTAAATTTTGACCCCAGTAAAACAATTTTGAGAAAAAAGCTTGCATCTGAAACTTTGGGAAGCACTAAGAGCCCGTTTGGAGATATGAAAAAAAAAAAAATCAAAAATTTTTTCACTTTTTTCCGAAATCAGTATTTGTTAATAAAAAATTTCAAGTTTCACTTGAAGATGCATTTTGGAATTTTTTGAAATTTTGAGAAACTTCAAAAAACTATTTTTTTAAAATTTTCACTCATATTACTCACAAAACATAAAAAACAACTCAAATTATATACATGTCCAAATACAACTTTAATTTTCAAATACAATTTTCGCTTGAAATTCTTATGTCCAAACGCCCACTAAAATTTGTTCATATAAAAACTAATAGCGGTTATAATATTTTGTGGCAAATCCTAATAATCATCGTATGAAAAATTTCTAATGATTGCTAGAAACACTTTCAAAAATTATGACCCGGAGCTATTTTCCCAAATTTTACTTATCGGAGTCGAAATTTAAATGGTGGTAGTCAGTGGCGGGTGTTAAATTAAATATTTTATGTACATATTTTTTGGAATTGATCTAATATTGCCTTCTGGCACCCATGCTCGAAAGAGACTAAATGGTACACTTGGTTAAGCGCTGAGTAAAATACCTGGAAGAGTAGGATCAATTCTCCCGGAATACTTCCTTTTTTCTCTTTTCTTTAATAGTGTACGCATGTTATACAAATTCTAGATCCGTTCACGGTGGTATCGAATAATCTTATTTGTGCAAATTATCCATCCATGTACAAGTTTCTTCAAGACATTGAATACGACACTATTGTATGGGTCAAAATCTGACCACATGAGAATGACCTCAAAAGGGGAATGGCAAGAAGGTGATTAAGCCGTGATTGTGCACACAAAACGTCATAACGATGAGCGTCACGGCCACGGCCAAGGTCGAGCCATTGGAAGGCCTTTACGGCGTAGCACATGCTATGGCGCTTAGGGAAGTTGGCACGAAGAGCCAACAATAGATTACAGTACACCGGTCAAGAACTATTGGGTAAGAGATAATATCTAGTATATATACCGGGGAAGAGAATGACGGGAGGGGGGGGAGACTTTTTCCAATTCTCTTTTCTTCTCTTATAACCATCTCTAGGTGAAATCCACGAGGTATTCGAGGGAAAGTCCACAACTTTATTACACATCTTTGCGGTCTTCATCATGGACATAATAAGAATGCAATCAATAACTGTTAATTGAATACTTTTTCGATCTCCTTTATCATATATTATAGAATGATTATGTTGAGAATACAAATTCATTATTTTCCACTCGACGTTTTTTATAATCTTGATAACTTCACAAACTTCATTATTTCCGATTTATCTTATCCAAATATTCCTCGATCTAGAGTTAATTATTTTTTATTAGAATTTACTCTCTATTTTACTCATTAATTTGTCTCAAGAAAAAGGTTAACACTTTTTTGACAAAAGAACTACCAAATTCATATGTTTTCTGATTCCGTATGATTTTCCAACGGATACATATTATATGGTTGCTGCAAAATGCAAATCTTTATATTCCCATAAGAGATAATATGAAAATGGCATATTCCTTTTTGGTCCGAGGGGAGGTGTAGTCATTTCTCCCAAAGTATTATTTGCCTATTTGGCCATGTTTCTAAAATTTCGTTTGAACAGTAATTTTTAAAAAAAGTATTTTTTGTAAGAAATAATTTTTATTTTACTAATTAATTTAACAAGTATATTTGAATAGTAATTAGTATTTGATCAAATTTTTAACAAATACTTCTAAGTATATTTTTTTCAAAAGTACTTTTCAAAAAAGTGATTCGCAAAGAAACATACCTTTTTTGTTTCTAAAGAATTGCTTTTGCTTCTAGTCAAAAATATTTTTTTCATTATAAAAGTTGGACAAACACCATAACTTTAGGAAAAAATATTTTTTGCCCAAAACAATAATGCCAAACAAGCTATTAATTTTGTTGGGATGAAACTTCTACTCCAAATTATATTCACTTATTCGGGGGTAGAGCCAGTATTCTTGCTACCAAAGGATGACCCACATGGTATCAAGCGGGTTAGTTGAACCTATTTTGCTGAGAAATTAAACTGTATTTATAAGTAAATTATATTTAAAACAGCAAAAATACGTGTAAAAAACATAAATTCGAACCTTTAACCAAGTACACTATCTGTTAAGGAAGTGTTGTGTTTGAATCCCTCTTGTGGCGCCCCTGTACATTTTATTTTGTAATCTCTAATGGACTGGAGTTAGGTGTGTACAAAACAGGTTGTCCCTTCTGTTTATTATAAACATTATTTTCTAGTTTTACCTACTTCAAAAATTAATTTATCTACAAAGTAAATTTTGGTTGTTTCTTTCTTAAATTTTGATAAAACATAAAAGCATATTTGTTTAAATTATTTAACAACAAAAAAAGTGTTCAACCCTACCTGTCTCGCCCAACACTACTTATATGCATAGCCCCGTCATATTTTATCGAACCGTTTGTATAAAGTTTTGGGCCTGCCATTACTTGCGATGAGTGTGACGACCTCAGTAACTTTAGTTTAAATTTGTTGTATTTGTCTTGAACAATCATTAATTATTTATAACTTAATAATTTAAAACTCAATAACTTAAAACACTCAGAATTTCAAACTCATTAACTTAAAATTCCAGCGATATCTCGAACTTTCTATGGTTAAATGAATTAGTGAAAGAAAAATATATGCACAAAGACATATTATACATTTATTTCCGATATAAATATTTTGGTACACGTAAATTTTCACCAATTCGTTGGGGGGCGGAGTTGCATGGTGTGTGATAGAGTGGCATGCAGCAAAGCAAATCCGGGTTGGGGTATTTATGGGTGAATAAGGATATAGGAGAGGGTTGGTTTTTGGAACGGCTCGATTAAACCCTGACGTCTGCTTGTATTGAATGGCGTGCATGCCTCATATCGGATAATCCCATCTTTATTTTTATTTTTTCCTAAAATACTTCTCTTCCTCCTTTCTAACAAAGAGGGGGAAAAAAGTGACAAGAGATGTTGTAACTAATTTGTAAGAATTATGGAAAATATTGGTTGTCATTTTATCAAATAAAGATGTTCAAACGAGAAAGTTATAAGTTTATTTATCGGGTTAACAAATAGATATAAGTTTATATGACTCGAGGACATTTTGATATCATTAAAATAAACTTTAGTGTAATTTTAATTATAATTCTTGTGAACTTATTTGATTATATATACATTTGGGGAAAAAAAAGACTTTTGAAATCTATAATCGTAAACATGTTGTAATTCTTGTTTTAATTTTTTTAAAATTATAATCTTAAATCTTTCATAATATTTGTGAGGTGTCAAATAGAAAAGCTATAAATTTGTTTATCGGGTTGATAGATACAAGTTTATATGATTTCGAGGACATTTTGTCATCATTAAAATATTGAACTTTAGTACAGTCTTAGTTACAATTTATATAACTTATTTGATTAGATAAGAACTTGAAAGCAAAATAAAGACTTTTGAAATTTATAATCGTAAATATATTTTAATATTTGTAAATTTAAAAAAAAAATCTTAAATTTATTGTAATATTTGTGTGACTAAGATATTTTTTCATAAGTACAAAAATGATTAATAAAGAAATTATTCTTTTTGGAATATTAAAAATAATTTTGTTATAGCAACAGAAATATATAATATGAGAGAATAATGATTTTATAATTTTAATGTTTATGTTACTCCTTTCTTTATTAAGAAAAGGCAAAATACCTTAAACCACCCCTAAACTTGGCTCAGATTATTAGTATCTTTCTCGAATTATGCTCGATTTTATCCCCCTCAATTTGGCCTTTTGAGAGTCATTACCCCCCTAGACGCTGATGTGGCAAAAAGTGTGGGTGCACTCGCTTGCCACATGAATTTTTCAGTATATGTGGCTTTTTTGAAAATAAAATATACTTTTACCTTTTTAAGAATATTACTTTTTTAGATAATTTGTTTCAAATACAATTTATAATAAAACTTTGATAGAACTACATTATTTAGGCTAAATATTTTTATTTTTCCAAAAATATAAAGTTTTAGTTAAATGTTTTTTTGAATTTGACCTGAAAATACAGATTTATATAATTGAAATAAATAGTCAATTTATCTAAAAAGTTATAAAAAAATAAATATTTTGAAATTAATTATATTGGCTATAATTTTTTATATAGCTCTAAATTACGGTGCTCTAACAATATTTTTTTTTTACAGATTTTATCTAAAAAGTAAAAATACACAGTTGAAATAAATAGTCATTGCATCAAAAGAAGAAATAAAAAGAGTGTATAATTGCAGTATAATGCAAGTGGTTTGTTTTATTTCTTGCAATTGTACACTCTTTTTATTTCTTCTTTTGATGCAATGACTATTTATTTCAACAGTGTATTTTTACCTTTTTAGGTAAAATCTGTAAAAATAAAATAAAATAGAGCACCGTATTTTAGAGCTATGTAAAATATAATAGCCAAAATAATTAATTTCAAACTATGTATTTTTTATAAATTTTTAGATGCCTTGACTATTTATTTTAATTGTAAAAATCTTTATTTTCAGGTCAAATTCAAAAAACGATTAACTAAAACTTTATTATTTTGGGGCAAATAAAAATATTTAGCCTAAATAATGTAGTTCTATCCAAGTTTTATTATAAATGGTATTCGAAAAAAATTATCTAAAAAAGTAAAAATATATTTTATTTTTCAAAAAAAGTCACATATACAGAAAAATCCACGTGGCAGGCGAGTGCACCCACACTTTTTGTCATATCAGCATCTAAAGGGGTAATGACTCTCAAAAGGCCAAGTTGAGGGAGGTAATTAAGACCGGACATAGTTTGGGGAGGATACTAATAATTTGAGCCGAGTTTATTTGTGATTTAAG
Organism: Nicotiana paniculata; assembly: GCA_005239505.1. Classification (NCBI taxonomy): domain Eukaryota; kingdom Viridiplantae; phylum Streptophyta; class Magnoliopsida; order Solanales; family Solanaceae; genus Nicotiana; species Nicotiana paniculata. The sequence continues at coordinate 6,730 of ML348011.1, read as the reverse complement.
GTATTTTGCCTTAAGAAAACAAGAAAAAGGGAGAAAAAGATGCACCTTTCGGTTTGCCGTTTAAATATCGACGCGTTAATATTGGAGCTGGTTGTAACTTCATTTTGCATCATACCATTTAATGTTTATTTGTACCAACATATTGCTCGAGCACGAATTGTTTTGCACTCTTTTATTTGTTTTCTTTTCTTATTCACTGACCAAACTTAAGGGATAAATGATCATCAACCTATTACTGCATCTTTTTTGGTTAAGCACGGCGTCCAATGTTGAAAATATATGGGAGTAAAGTCATTTTTTTTTTACTTCATTTCTAGAAAAGAGATATTTTTGTTCAATTTCATCGCATCCTTCCTTCATGTTTTTGTGCTTTACTTCTGAATGGTAGCATACTGGAGCTAAAATCTAGTTCTCACGCCCATATATAATGAAATGCACTAACTGATTTAGAGCACAATCTATGGATTTACGAGAATTCAATAATTATAGCTTCGTCTATATATAAAATAAAAATATTATATATTAATTTAAAATGTGAGTGATTGTGAAATGCTTCGTTAGTGTCTCATGTTTTCATTTCAATTGGCTTTTGAATGGCACCCCACAATATTTATGAACTTCTTCGTTTCACACTTCATTTCAAACTAATAATGGATTTAACAATTTCAACTGACCTAACACTGGAAGAGCTAATAGGTTTAAATCTTCTGTATTTCAATATATCACATGAGATAGGATATTTTATAAAATTAGTTATACTATATTTAACTATTATTTTAGTATATAAGCTATTTCAGAATCAGCTAATACCTTAAATCAAAGATAGAATAAAGTTAATTCTAAATTTATCTCGGAATATTATTCTTATCTCGTGTACCAAATCACGGTAAGATTGTAATGTGTACCCAATTTTGTTACTTCGCTTTGACTTGAAGGAGACGCGAAGAGTAATGAGCCAAAATTAAACGTGAGGGAGGGTCCAATCATTTTGCGGCAACAGGCAAGGCAGACAACTCAAGGCTAGCTGGCTCTGTTCTTTGTGGACCCACCTTCGAAATTTATTTTTAAAACTTTTTTTTGTATATATGTTTAATAGATTTCAAAACTGGCATATGTTTAATGACTTGACAATCAGATCAGATGCAATTTTAGAGCCAGTTTGAACATAAGAAATTTTTTCCTTTTTAAAAAAAAGGATTCACTTTTTTCGACGTCAGGGTTTGATCATAAAAATTTTAAATTTCATTTGAAGATCCATTTTGAAAAGTTTCGAAAATTCAAAAAACTCTAAAAATTATTTTTAAAAAATTTATTCATATCACTCACAAAACTTTAAAAACATGGTGAAAATAGTATTTGAAATTTAGAGTTGTTTTTGGACATAAATTTCAGTTTGGGTTATTTTTGAAGTTTTGTGAGTGATTTGAGCGAAAATTTTGAAAAATAGTTTTTTGCAGTTTTTCAAATTTTTGATAATTTTCAAAATGCATTTTCAACTAAAATTGAAAATTTTATGTACAAACGTTGATTTCGAAAAAAGTGAATTCTTTTTAAAAAAATCTTCCATCAAATTTTATGTCCAAACGGACACTTAATTTCAAAAACCATTTTCATTTGAAAAAAAAATTTCACCATGTTTTGAAATTTGACAATTCTTATGTCCAAACGCCCACTAAATATCTAATGGGAGCCAATTGGCAGGAAAAAATGTTATATGTCTGTCACACCTTTATAGTTCGTTTGCTCAAGTTTTTTTCATCAAAGTTTTTTAATTCATTAATTTTTTTTAAAGTTAAAATATTTATTTAAACTTTTTATAAGAAGAATAAGTGCTATTGAGTAAAAATAGAAGTAGAAAAATGTATATTCTTCCTAAAAAGATTTTTTTGAAAAGCACTTTTGAGAAAAAATATATTTATATATTTTTTTAAAACTCGAACAAATATTAATTGTTGCTCAAAAATACTTTTCAAATTAATTAACTAAACACAAACTAGTTCTCATCGAAAGTATGAATAAGAAAAACACTTTTCAAAATAAGCTGATTTTAGAAACTTGACCTTAGAGCCCGTTTGGATTAGCTGATTGTAAATAGCTGATAAGCTTGAAGTGCTGGAAAAAAAATTTTAGTGTTGAAACTGATTTTTAAAATAAGCATTTACGTGTTTGGATAGAAATGCTGAAGCTGATAATAAGCAGTTGATGTGTTTGATAAAAAAATGTCGATAAGCTATTCTTTTATTAAAATGTCTAAAATATCCTTGGATTTTTTTTTTCAAAGATTATAAATTAAAAAATTTATTTGTAAAGAAAATAATTAACAAGAAATATGGAATGAAGAGAAAGTCAATTAATGTATTTGGAAAAAGTATTTTGTGAATTAGAAAATATTATTAAGGATAAATTAGTAAAAGTATTGGTCACACTAAAAGTGCTTATAAGCTAAAAATAAGTTGGAGGCGACCAGCTTATGACTTATGACTGATTTTAACTTATAAGCACTTGGCTTATAAGTACTTTGGGTGATTCCAAATGCGTAGATAAGCCAAAAAATATTTATAAACCAATTTAATCAACTTATAAGCTCAGCCAAACACCTCTTAGTCTTTCGATGACCACGTTGGATAAGTTAAACCATCCTACATTTCTCTACTAATATGTTTCCAAATAATAAGTTTTATTTATTTGTCTTATGAGAATAATTAAATACTCAGTGTTACAATTCAAAATACGAATGTAAGAAAAAAAATCGACAAAGAGGCTTAAAAGGGTTCTAACTCCTCAAAATTGGCATCAAGCAATCTTCAGTCGTTCTCTCTAATCTCACCACCACAAACACTGAAAACTAATTGTGAAAAGGGTTCTATTTATTTGGGCAAAGATCTATTTTAGTCGGCGGTCAAAATTATCTATATTTGATAGTCACATAAGAGTATAAAATTTATGTTAAGAAATTAAGTTCAAAGCAATAATATAAAATAAGAAAATAGATAAAAGATGTAGAGAGCAAGCGAAGAGAAACTATTATTTCTTCTATGTATTCAAGTGTGTACAATGTAATGTCCAAACCCTCTATTTATAGGATGATATAGGTAATACAAAGGGATGTCATGAACATATTATTAACTATTGAGATCATGGGGGAAGATCATGGAGGAGGTCATGGAGGTGTGGGAGTTACAACCATAATATTAAGAAGTAGTGGGGATAATGGAGAAGAGTAGTGGGAGTAACTTCTTTAGGAGTTATAGACATCCACTATACAATATTATATTTCATAACACTCCCCTTGGATGTCTATAGATAACATGCCTCGTTAAAACCTTACTAAAAAAAAATTCTGTGGGAAAAAATCTTAGTGAAGGAAAAAGAGTACACATATCTTGTAATACGCATTATTTGCTGCCTCATTAAAAACCTTGCAAGAAAAACCCAGTGGGATAAAATCTTAGCAAAGGGAAAAAGAGTACAGTGCGTATTTGTCTCCCCCTGATGAAAATATCAATTTGTTTCTCCGAGATTACGTGTTCCGATCTTGTATACCAACTTCTCAAATGTTAAGGTTGCTCATGCTTCACGGAACAGAACATCAGATTATCAAGCGAATAAATTTGTCGAACATCTATTTAACCGCTTGTTGAAAATTGTGTCTGATAAAGAACTTTGCGAAACATATGCTTTATTCTGTCTCCTTTAATATATCCTTCTTCCAATTGAGATAAACAAATATCATCACCTTCATTGTTATTGGAACTCTTCAAGGAAAAGTCACATTTTTGTTGTGTGTTGAGTCACTTATTTTTTCAGTTGATAATATATTGACATACTTGAATAAGTATCAACAATTGACTGCCTTGTGAAATAATAATATGGTAGTACTCTCACATACAAATAGATTGTTTGAAGAACGGACTTCAGAAAATGCTTGCATTTGCATAAACAACAAACCTTGACATTTGTTACAATAAACAAAACTATATCAAGGATTCCTTTTGCAATATAATACTAATAGTATTCCAGTATCTTAAACTATATCTCGCTAGCATATTTTTATACTCATGGTTCTAGCAAGATACACAGTGCACCAATTGCAATAGACACAAAAATAAATTATATATGCCATGATTGCTTTAATCCACGTAAGGATTTGTTGAAGCTTTATAAATGAATTTCTCGGAACCTTAATATGCTTCAGAACAGTTTAAATCCTTCAATGATTTTTATATACGCATATCAAATTTGTCGAGTATTGCCAAACTAAAATCTGAAAGTAACTGTATCCACCACAAGGGAACATGTTTCCATATAATCAATGTCAGGACATTTACATAAAATCTTGTGTCTCCCCACTGGCTTTATACTTTCAGGTATTGGGGCTATCAGTCCAAAACTTCACGTTTTCCAAGTGACATTAATCTTGATTGCGTATTTTGATTTGATTGACCAATCATTTATCTGTCCAAATTCCATGACAAATTTGAGCTCAAGATCCTCGTTAATATTAGTAATATTGAGAGCTATATTATATCAACAATATCATCGATGACCATTTTACATCGGTTCCATCATCACACAATAAAGACATAACTTATCGAGATCTCATTATTTTCAGGTACCGAGCCTCTTCCATGAGGTCTTATAAAGTTTTATGCCATGGTGCTCTTACATAGCACTTGCCTCCTTGGTATGACCATCTTTATCATTTGTTCCACTCCTTCTTCAAGGGGTTTTATCTTTAGAACCGATTAGTCTATTACGCTTCATGCGTTCCATAGACTATGTCCGTCATGGACTTTATTCTATTTGGAGCATTAGCAGCTGAAATATAACATTTCGCTTTGGGTCAGCAAATATGCATGGCAATATTTTGCAAATGAATTATCACTTGAACTTCAAGTTCACATTTTCTTGTACGAGGATCTAAGTATACTCATAATAATTCATTTCATGATTACTTTTTCAGCTATCCATTTTCTCCCCGTAATGTTGGGATCACCAACACNTATATTCTGGAACTATGCTCTAATAATTTGAGCAATCAACCTTGCAAAATCCAAATTGCAAGTTGATAACAAACGCACATGTGACCATACAATAGATGCATCTATTAAAATTATATAATAGTAAACGGTCCACATGGCAGGTGACTGAGCCTATATATATATCACCTTCTATTCGTTCCAGAAATCAAGGTATTCAATCCCAACCTTAACTGGTATATCATGAGAATAAGCAGCACAAGAGAATTTTGAAGAACCTTATATTTCTTCAATATATGCCATTGTGAATTCTCAATTAATTTTCGTATCATAATTTAACCGGAATGGCCAACCGGTCATGCCAACTAATATTTGTTTCAGTAAACATTTAATTTACTATGTCATGTGATTCCATCATCATGCTTAGACATCTGTAGTACAAATGAAAGAAAAGCCGGGTAACCTTTCATATTTACCCGATATGACTATTGTAATATGAAGATATTCAATTTTCCTTTCATTTATAGTCTCAATATGCCAACCACTTTGGCTAATACAATTGAAACTCAAGAAGTTTCTTTCGAGACTTACTACAACATTAATGTCAACAATAATTTTATTAATTCGGGTAGTAACAAATTCGCTCTTCCGGAACTCTTAATTGATTTCGTACTATAAAATATTTTATCACACCATCCATATGGTAAATATCTCCTTCACGGAGAAAATCATATCATAATATTTGTCACGGTCGAAGTCATCATAAGCAAAATCATTCTTGCTTTAAGTTTGTCTTTAATAACCTTTTATAAGGCATGACATAATATTTTTTTGGCGTACCACAAGTACGCGACCAATGACATATTCATGTAACCACATTATAATATTCATTATCTTTATTTCTCTCAAACCTCCCTTAGAGGTGAGTTGTGGTATTTATATAACCATGCATAAGCACATTCTTATGCATATTTTTCATCACATATATATCTTCACATTCACTTTCAGGAATGAGCATGCATTTACAATGCTTATCACAAGTCGCATTCTTTCAAAAATGGACTAAAATCGTCTGAGTGTGCCTCATATTTCCATACCATATTGATACACAATTCCTTCACCTTTGAAGGATTATTTTGAGAACCCTTACTGTTCTCCTTTTTACATTTACCATAATGATGAATATATTATTTTGGGCTTTGGTACACCCACGTTCATTGGTCAACCACTTGTCTTCATTTAGACTTATTATGCACCGCTATAACATTCACTTCAAGAATGAAGCAAATCAAGTGGGACAAGCTTCATGCTATTTTCATCAGTCATCATTATATAATCAATATGGTGCACTGGGACTCAAATCCAATGCCTTACCCATATAAAGACACGTTATGTCATAATGAGTTGGGACTTGAACCAACTCTTATCATCATTGTGAACCACAAATCAAACCAAATGCCTTATTATCATACAATGGCATAATACTCCAAGTGGACTCGCCGTTGAGCCTATCATGGTATACTACTTTCTATAATCAGTTTTTTTTTTCCCTGAACTTTAATGAAAGTTCACATTGATCTTTTTCACGAACAGCTACATGATCAAATATAAAAGGAATAAAACTATCTTAGCAATACAAAAATTATTCTGACCATAACATAAATTTAGATTCTTATTATTTTTATAAGATTAGAAACCTTTTCAATAGTTAACAGTTCCATAATCTTGGCTTGCAAACTGTCGGAGCAGTA
>ML348008.1:0-54068 GCA_005239505.1 Nicotiana paniculata | reverse complement strand
CTAGCACAAATTAATAAAAATTAGAGGTGTGTATCTTTTTGTACATACTTTTACTATCATTTTGTTTTCTTTCCTACACATACTCCATACATGAAGATTCAATGGCTAGTGACTTTTGATACAATTTTTAGTGCACTAACAAGTCTTTCCATGGCTCCACTCCAAAGTTAATCCCCAATATCTCACCTTAATTCTTTTAGCGACTAAGTGCCTTAGTAGGAAAAGGTGCAAAAATCTCGATTTAAGAACAAAACAGGGGTACAGCTTGTAATGTGGGTACCAAAGAAAAAGTTCAAACGGCTCAAAGGGGGTAGAAATGGAAAATGTAATTCTTATGTGACAAGCACATCCATAATCAAGCAAGAAAATGCCTACGTCATCTCCTAAACTAGCATAACCTACAATTTCACTTCGATTAACACACGAGGCAAGTTCTAGATTACATAGGATAGCATATAAAATCACTAAACCTCACTCACACATTGCACATGACTCAATCACAACGGTTTTATTCAACTCTCAAGTCAAGCAAGAACACAAAATTTAGAGAATTAAGCAATATTACACTATGTAGCATACAAGTCGAGCAACTGAGCTAAGGCATCACAAAATAGGCTATTTATTTTTACTCAGGCATCACATGTCAAACCAAATATAAGGGAAAGATAAATATATGTCATAACCTGATATGCCGACATCAAACATGTCATAGGGTATTTCTCAGTTACTCAGTTTCTTCCTAACTACTCTAAAAAAATTTAAAGTGCCCGGTTCAAGTTACACCCTTGGGAAAGAACCGTTGCCCAAAGAAAAATCAAGGGATACTACCTAACTATCCTAAAAAGTAAAAAAGATAAATATTTTTGGCATTTTTAAATCGGGCTTTATCCCTCAAAAAAGTTGTCCAACAGATCCATCGTTGGGAAAAATCCGAGATTTTTCTAAAAAACAATAATTTTGTACAATTACACCTTAGAAAGTAGTTTTCCCACCCCACACTTATGTTATGCATAGTCGTCGATGCATGGTCGCAAAGAAAAACATTAAAACAAGGGTGAGAAATACTCCCTGCGACCCCCTCGGTCCTAGCTCGAACATGATTCTCAATCTTTAGAGTAGGGATGACCCCACATTTAAGCTCAAACATGCTCCTGAGCTTCAACTTTTTGGGTACTCAGACTTCCCCTACTCTGCAAAATAAAAACAACACAAAACTCGACACTAAAAAAAAATATAATGAAAAGATATACATGCTGGGTTGCCTCCCAACAAGCGCCTTATTTATAGTCGTGGCACGACTCTGCTACTTCACCACTTTTCCTTCCACTTTGAGGATATGAATTGCGTCCCCAATTTTGCATCAATTTTTCTGTCACGTTCATGGGGTGGTGGTATAAAAATGAAGGAACCAAACCGTAGGTATCGCATCTTGCACTTCTTGGCCCTTAGGTGAGGGATGTCATTTTGTCTTTTTGGCATCAAAAATTTCAGAATATCAACACTTTGTTCCTCATCCATTGACTCCTCTATATGCTCGAGTGGATCAGTTCCCATGTCACCAACCAAACACAATGTTGAAAAGTGTTTAGAATGAGGTCAAATACGCTCCAATTCTGCATTATTTTTGACATCCTCTGTTTTATACTCTTCATCAACCTTGACATCATGNCCTCTAGCCAAGATTGGCTCATTATATCTGCTTCTTCAAAATTATCTTCTGGTGGGAACTCGCTCTCTTCGTCGAGTTGAGGTTCTTCTTGAAAATTGGCCATTAATTCATCCATTCTAGCCTGGAGTCTTTTGATAGCTAAGGCGTCAAGAATTTGTAGCTCGACTATCATGTTTTGTTGCTCCGCCGCTTGTCTCATCAAGTCCATAATATGAGCCACGCTTTCCATATCCTCCACTTCCTTTCTCCTATCAAACTCATTAACATTATTAGAAACATTACAATAAAAGCTCTGNGCCATACTTTCCATATCCTCCACTTCCTTTCTCCTATCAAACTCATTAACATTATTAGAAACATTACAATAAAAGCTCTGAGGAGGGTAACAAGAATTAGAACAACCATCCCAATGGCCACCTTGACAACCACACACATTACCAATATTCCACACATTAGATTGAGATGGAAAATATTGCCACATGTGTGGTCCTCCGCAATATGGACAAGGATCATCATAATAAGAATAACCACTATTTGAAAAATTATCATTCCAAGATGTCATGTCAAGAAAGATAGTAAAATATTAAATTAAGATACTAATAAAATAAAAAAAAAATAAAAAACTTAAATAGACAAAAGTAAGATTATATCTAGTAGAATAGTTAATTTCTAAGTCCCCGGCAACGGCGCCAAAAACTTGTTGGTCCCAAACGCACACGTAAGTATATGTGGTCGACAAGTAATGTAGGATTGTAAGTCCGGATATCGTACCCACAGAGACTTGTGATTAACTATCAACTAAATTAAACCCAAACAATTAATCTATTCAAGCGAACACTAAAGTATGAATATTTAACTAAAATTATCTAGAATAGTAAACTATGAAATTAAAGAAAAAAATTGGCGAAATTATACACGAATTCAATGAGATCCGATATTCTAGAGCTATGGGTTAGCTAACAATCCTGATGAGTTTTCCACTTAAATCGTCTGATTAATTTATCTGGTTTATTGATTGACGAGGTTAATATTGCTCGTAGCTTTCTCCCGAAGTACAACTCGCCTATTCAAGCTAATCTAATGCCTATATTCCTATGAAATTAGGATTAACAAGAACGCATTAATAATTTCCGTATAATAACCAAGCAAGGCGATTAGGTATATTCCTATCCTAACCGCAAATCCGCTCCCCTGAAGGGTTAAGATCTTGCTCTACCCAATCTTATATGCAATCTAGAATTCCCTCTCCTGAGTTCAATCCTAGATTCGTAGATAGTAGTCAATTGGTGATCAAGCAATCAAATAATTAAGCGCAAGATTGAATAAATAAACCAATATGATAAATAATAAGAACAATGCAAGCTTCAAACTACAACGTTCATGTAGCACTCAAAACTCTAGAACTATTAAACTATGAAATTAAAGGAAGAGAAGATAAGAAAAACTAGGTAGAAGCCTCCTCCAAGCGTGGTGTATGTTCCTCCACGTGAATTCCCTCACATCAATATCTTCCTCTAAGTTGTATTTTTGGGTCTATTTATAAGTTTGGGACAAACCCCAAACGTGTAGGAGACGTCTATTCAAACCGAGAAACACTTAAAACATTCAAAACTCGGATTGGACCGGACCAGCGACCCCATGCGTTAAGCCCCAAACGCTCAGCTATAGCCTGGGCAAGCCTGGATTTAGGACTCTAATGCCTGGCTATAGCCTGGGCAGGCCTGGCATTAAGCCCCAAACGCCCAGCTATAGCCTGGGCAGGCCTGACTTTAAGCCCCAAACGCTCGGCTGTAGCCCGGGTCACTCCTTTTTGACTCCTGAGCGTATTTCTGACGTTTATGCATCAATTTAGCTCGGCTTCCATCTCCAATTCACCTGCACATGAAATAGACTCCATTATGCACATATGACGTATATTTTTATCATTAACGCACATAAAATGTAAGGTACATAATGCTTTAAACTATGAATTCTAGCCACGCATCAGGTACTTTGCGAAACTTAAGACTATTGCTATATTCTCTTTCAATCACTGGAACTTTTATCAATCTATTGTTGATTCATCTTAATGTTGATCTATAATCCACCAGTGATAGCTTGAAACTTCTTATGTAATACATTTTCACTAGGGCTTATGTCTCATCTACGAGCATCTAAAGTTATTTGCCTGATTCAACTTAGGGATGATACTATACTTCAATAATTGTATTTCATAGTATCACAATGTGATTAATCTTATGGGAGGTATTCTAATCCTGTGCAATTCATAAAATCCCTTATCGTTGAATCATTACTTAAATCGAAGGCTATATTCATAAACGTCATCCTCTTATCGTTTATCACTCTTATACTCTTATTATACTGCTAGACAACATTCCGTCTCTTCTAAATGCTTCTAGTCTTAAATTCCTCCGGTTTCATTCAAGTTATACTGAGCTTTTTATAACTTACAAGAACTATCAGCTCTTTTTTTATGGGCATAATCTCGAGGCTTTACCTATTCTTGTCACTTCCCTACTCACCTTTTCTTATCCTTACTCTAGTCTACCTATAACCTTATTGTCTACCATACTTTAGCTTGCGACATATATGTTTCTATTCATACTAACCGCAACCTTCATTTAACTTGCTAGGACCATAGATTCCTTATGTTATTCTAGAACCTCAAGTGATACATCACATCACCTATAGATCTTCGTTACCCTTATAAATAGACCTCATGGTACCTAGAAATCATAGGCTGGAAGATATGCTACTGACAACACTACTATCATTTCTGGATACTGAATCACGGCGCTTCTAGCCCTCTATATGAAGTCTAGACTATTCACAACCTTTTGTATTTGAGCATCTCGTACCTTCTTCACCTTTACCTTGCTTACCTTTAAGTCTTGCATCGTGTCTTATGTCGCTTTTATAACCACTCTTCCACATAGGTGGAATTTACATTCCCACCTTAAAGCTCTATAATAATACTTACACCTCTATTGCATAGACAATCTGACGGAAGCTTCATACTGAATTCTTATGACTCAGCTCTATGGAACAATTTGGTAATGAAAGAAGGGTAACATTTCCTAAATGCAGTGTAGCCTCTCAATTATAAGTGTGGCGCACAACATACCCACACGTGGGACTCTATTAGACACAACTTTTTAGACTCTGTTGGACATAACCTACTCCGATACCACTTTGTCACACCCCAACCTAGGTGAGGCGTGGCTGGCACCCGGTGCCATACTGGCCCACTCTGTAACTCATGATCGTTTGACGTAAAGTAGAATATACATAAGCCGACTTGGCTACTCATAATTATGCAGCAAAACTCTGACACCATGAATTATAGACTTGGCTGCAACCCGAATGAAGTGGAGTCTTACTGATCCTTCGCCAAATGCTAACCTCGTCTACTATGATGGCTTGTCAAACTGATTACCTATACTTGCAGGCACAAAGGCAGTGTCCACAACCAAAAAGATGTCAGTCCGAATAATGTACCGATTATGTAAGGCAGTACAGAAATATAACAATAAGAAAACATCAATGAGAGACATGCAAGTATCAGCATGAACCTCAGAAGTTCCACTGAGGGCCATGATATGCATACTAATTATACTTATATATTTAATTCCTTTCTTTAGGACTATTATCCTTATCATAACATGACTACCCAATTGGCCAGTGGTAACTGTTCGACCGGCCGTAGCTCGATGGTAAATGCGTGACTGCACAACCGGGTGTAGCGGCGATGGTAAATGCATGACTGCGCAACTGGCCGTAGCTCGGTGGTAAATGCATGGCTGCCCGGCCGGCCAAGGCTCGATGGTAAATGCAAGACTGCTCAACTGGTCGTGGCCCGATGGCAAATGCATGACTGCCCAACCCGTAGTAGCTTGTTGGTAAATGCGTTACTGCCCTAACGGTATCTCAGTGGTAAAGTAGGAATACCATATCCACCCCCTTATAGATATTGTACATGCGTATATAATGTCATTACTCGTTTATATATAGTCCTATAATGTAAGAAGAGCCTTTTAGGATTATTAGGACATCTTTCGGAATAACCTATAGTTGTTTACCATCTGATTAAGTTATGAACATTAATATCTTTATCGTATGGCTCAATAGGACTTAGGAACATACTTAGACATTCTTTGAATTATATTCCATAGGAATGAATAACGTAGACATCATTAACTACTACGAGCAGAACGATTTAGGGAATAACATTATGTTTCCATTTCGTTACCTGGATCATGCCAAAAGAATGAAGGATTAGCCTTGACATACCTTCGTTGATAACAAATCAATATACACTACCCATAGTACCTCAACCTACATCAAGGTATTAGAACTATGGTTAATACCATGGAAGAACTCAAAATACATTTCTAAGGTAGTAGCTCTCTTACGAAAAGTTGGGCAGCACTTCCCCTATATTTTCTCATTTCCCCGAATTTGAAATAGCACTAAACAAAAACATCAATGATATCAACAATAAATCCTATCCACTCAACCCCTCAACAACGTAAGAACAATTCCACAATTGAAATAATAGTACAACGAGTGGCAAGCTTGGTTTATGATTAAACAACTAAAGTTTTAACCCCCTTCTTCCTTATAAAGTTTATTAACAACATTAAACTCAACATATTCAATTATCATTACTGGTTTTAAGCCATAATACCACTTTATAACGATCCCGTATTTGTCCCACAAATTCAACAACAGAACTGATTTTTCAGATTGCTTAAACATGTTTCTGGCTTATTTTTTTCTTTCAATTTGAGCAACATAACCAATAGTACGTAATTAATAATCTTCTCATGTAAACCAAACATGAAATCAACTTAAAAATAAGTTCACAACACCCCAACAAAGACGCAATAATAATTGCATCCTAATTCTTTCGAAACCTACAAGTTCTAGTCCTTATAACCGAGCTACAACTCATAGAAGCTTAACCAAGGAATGGAGAAGCATAACTCACCTTGAACTGATCACAACCAGTTGAAACCTAGGTCCTCTTAACCTAAAAACAACTCCGAACTCAAATACAAGAAAGAGGAAGAGAAACAAGCAAGCAGTCCGCGTTTCTTCGCCACTTGAATCACTTGTAACCTTCAAACTCGCTTAGAGTTTGATGGAACTTTTGGGAGTAGAGTTGCAGGGGTTTTTCTCCTATGTTTTGCTCAGGATATTACTTTGAAAATGTGAGAGAATCATACCATATAAATTTATTCCCTCAATCTACTCCTTTGGGGGATTTATTTGGTACCTTCATTTAAGCGAGCATGTGACGCACTTTCTTATCACCTATTAGTCTGCGCAATATCGCGAAAATATGAATATCTATCTACTCCCATGTTGCATTGACGAACACTTTAAAGAGTTGGACACTAGACTCATAGACCTTCAATTTTATTGGTAGAGAACCCTTTAAATCCAAGTATATTAGGAGAAAATCTCAGTGTACCTAAATTTCACTAAAATATATGAATGTAACCTGTGATGACTTTCGTCGACTTTTGTTCATAACTCGCTTGACTTAACAAATTTACTCACGACTATAGTACGACTAAAATACCTCATAAAATTACCTTCTTATCATGTTAAGTACCCTAATCGCACCCCAAAAGTACGGGTTATAACATTTTCAACTTGCCGACTTTCGACCAAACTTATTTTCATCGCTTTGTTTAGCTTCTAAACCTTCCAAACCGCTTGGTACTTGTTGATAATGATCTTCATTATTTTTAACCTCAAAGGTAACATGATTAACTAACTTTACATACTTTCAAAGATGATATTCTTTCTGAGCTTACATCAATTGACTTTCGACATACTTTTACATATAAAAATATGGGGTATAAAAGTGATGAACAAGGAGTATTTCATGTGTGCAAGTCCATACGTCAACCAAATTGCAATGATATGTGCTCTTTTGTGGACTTGGTGACCAATGTCCTTGTTGATAATACTAGTACTACAATAAATGTCGGTGATATGTTGGAAGCCGTTTTGCTAAACTTTGATGATGATGAGCCGGGTGGTTTCATGGAGTGTATGAAATCATTGCAAGGAATGAGGTCTTACAACTATTCACCCCGAAAGTTTTCATTGGATTATGAGAATAGGAAGACTCCTTCTACACAACCTTCAATTGAAGAGGTACCGACCTTTGAGTTGAAGTCACTTCCACCTCACCTTCGGTGTGAATTTCTTGGCCCTTGTTCTACTTTACCAGTTATTATTTCCTATTTTGACTAACGTGTATATTCGACATTGGTGATCTTGCAAAAAAGGAAGAAATCTATTGGATGGACTTTGGTGGATATTCGGGGCATAAGCCTCGCATTTTGCATGCATAATATCAAGTTGGTGGATGGTGCTAAACTGTCCATTGAACATCAAAGAATACTCAATAAGGCTATGCAAGAAGTGGTCAAAAAGGAGATTATCAAATGGTTGGATGCCGTGGTTGTCTACCCTATTTCTGATGGTTCATGGACTTCTCCAATCCAATATGTCCCAAAGAAGGAGGCATGACAGTTGTGACAAATGATAAGAATGAGTTGATTACTACAATAACGGTCATAAGTTGGAGAGTTTGTATGGATTATCGTAAACTCAACAAAGTCACAAGGAAGAATCACTTTCCTCTCCCTTTCGTGGATCAAATGGTTGATAATTTGGCCGGCCATGCCTTCTATTTCTTTCTTGATGGTTACTCGGGATACAACCAAATTTTTGTTGCACCGAAATATCAAGAGAAAACCACCTTTACCTGTCCATATTGTACTTTTTCTTTCAAAAGGATGCCTTTTGGATGGTGCAATGCAAAGACGACTTTCCAATGGTGTATGATAGCTATCTTCATGGACACGGTGGAAGGCTACCTTGAGGTCTTCATGGATGACTTTTCAGTGGTTGAGGATTTATTTGATGATTGTCTTGCTAATTTGGACAAGGTGTTGGCTAGATGTGAAGAAACAAATTTGGTACTCAATTGGGAGAAATATCATTTCATGGTTGAGGAAGGCATTGTCCTTGGCCATAAGATTTCAAAGAATGGTATTGAAGTTGATAAGGCGAAGCGAAGATTGAAGTTATTTCTAACCTTCCACCACCACCTCGGTGAATGGTGTGAGGAGTTTCTTGGGCCATGCGGGGTTCTACCTTCGATTTATCAAAGATTTTTCTAAAGTGGTGAACCCTTTACGCAAACTCCTCGAGAGAGATGCAAAGTTCCATTCCAATGATGATTTTATGAGAGCTTTTGAACAATTGAAGTTCAAATTGACAATTACTCCTACCATTACATCTCCAAATTAGAGTTTGTCGTTTGAGCTCATGTGTTATGCAAGTGATGTAGCAGTTGGGGCTGTTTTGGGGCAACGTATCAACAAATTTTTCATCCGGTCTGCTATACTAGTAAGAACATGAATAGAGCCCAAGTCAATTATACCGTTTTAGAGAAGGAGCTCATTGCTATTTTGTTTGCTATTGAGAAGTTCCTCCCATACTTGATGGGTGCCAAATTTATTATCCACAGAGATCATGCAGCGTTTTGTTATCTTATGAGCAAAAAGAATCTAAAGGTCGTTTGATGAGATGGGTGCTTTTATTGCCAAAATTTTATATTGATATCCAATACAAGAAGGGAAGTAAAAATCAACTGGAAGATCACTTGTCTCATTTAGAGGAGGATAGGAGGGCACATGATGACCTTGAGATCACTGACTATTTCCTAATGAGAAACTCTTGGCACTTTCAATGAAATAGGTACAATGGTTTGCAGAATTGAAAAATTTCCTTGTGAGTGGTATCATTCCGGAAGAGTTCTCTTCAAATCAAATGTAGAAGATCAAGAGGGATGGAAAAGACTACTATTGGGATGAACAATACCTTTTCTAGATTTGCACGGATAGGGTAATTAGAAGATGTGTGTCGGAGGAGGAACAAAGTGATATTCTTGGGGCTTGTCATTCTTCGCCGCACAAACAACTGTAAAAGTTCTAAGTTGTGGTTTTTGGCCTACTCTCAACAAATATGCAAATGAGTTGGTGAAGAGATGTGATGACTGTCAACGAGCCGACGAAATTTCAAAGAAACATGAGATGCCCCTTACAACCATCTTGGAGATTGATATCTTTGATGTTTGGGGAATTGAGTTCATGAGCCGTTTTGTGAGTTCTTGTAGAAACACTAAAATTTTGGTCGTGGTTGATTATGTATGGGTTGATGATCTCTTCCAAGTCACACCTCTATTCGAGGTTATGAAATGGTCGATTGCAATAATATTACCCAACAAGGAGTCAGGATCAAATCCACAAGGAGCTGAGATGAGAATTAGTAGTATATATTTTGATAGAGCACATAAAGTATCTAGATTGCACTTCAACAAATATGATTTTGCTTTTACTTCTAAAATTACGCTAAGGATTACAATTTAAAGATATAAAACTAGATAATATTGTTTTTTTATGTTTTTCAAAGATATAAAAAGGCCTAGGGCAATGACCTTCACCTAGGTGTTTGTCTAACGGGTTGTAAACTTTAAAACTTATTTTGTTAGTCGGGGTGTATTATAGCAATCAACAGTCAAGTACCCACTCAATACCTCTCGTCAAGAGAGTGATTTTCCCAACTTTACTTTTCAAGTCCAAATGGGTATTGAACAAAAAAAGTTGATAAAATGCTCAAGTCGGGTTTTACTATCTCTAGGTTCAACCCTTTAATTGGGACTATCAATATCTTGATTTCATCCCAAATTCTTGTAAGCCAAGTTTTCTGTCACGACCCCAAAACCTAACCCGGTCGTGATGGCGCCTATCGTGGAACTAGGCTAGCCAATTATCCCTTGTTTACAGTTTCTTTCAAAATCCCAATCCAATTTCAAGCATTTCATAAACTATACAGAGATTACTAAATAAAGTAGGCCAATAAACAGTGCCACCAACCCCAAAACCCAGAGCCAACCCGTCATGAGCATCTAAGGAAAATAAGAAAAAGATATACTATTATAATACAAAAACTTCGAATAAAATCTAGATACAACAAGAAGGGAAAACAGATATTCTGCGGACGTTGAACAACTACCTCTATATCCCGCACTCTTGCTCTGCACGGAAAAGATGGCTAATGCTCGGTATCTGCACCTGAATCTGCACACATGGGTGCATGGAGTAATGTGAGTACGCCAACTCAGTAGTAATGAAAATAAATCAAGTCTAAAAAGCAAGGAAACACATAAAAATCAATGTCATCAATTCACAATATGCACAGCCTTACTTTCCAACAATATAAACATAGATATATGAAATCTGCATGCCTTACAACCAACCTCAGAAAAATCCTTTAAAAAATGTTTATTTTGAACATCTCCAAACCGAAAGATTTAGTTTGAAAATGAAATGAATCATATAGAGGCCCCTCGGGCAAAACATATTTCATAAGTTCAGAGTGAAAGTAGTAAAATCATAAGTAGCCCCTCGGAAAAAACATATATCATAATCAGCCCCTCGGGCATGCCTCACAGCCACTCATAATCAGTCACTCAACACCTCACAATCACTCAGCACCTCACAGTCACTCATGCCTCCAAATCACTCGTCACTCGACACTCGACACTCGGCACTCGGTGCGCTCACTGTGGGTGTGCAGACTCCGGAGAGGCTCCTTCAACCCAAGCGCTAATATCAAGCCACCTCGTGGCATATCACATCCTCACAATCAGGCCCTCGGCCTCACTCAGCAGAACCACTCAAAAAGCCCCTCGGGCGAATCAGTAAAATAAGGTATTCGACCCAAAATATCGTTTTTAAATCTCAAGTAGTGTAAATCAAGCTGAGTTTCGAAAATAGTAAGCACCATGTGACCTAGTGAAATCATCAATAAATAGTGAGTAAAACAACAGTAAAAAGCCCCCAAGGGGTCTAAACAGATCGACACGAGGCCCCAAACACAAGTTATAGCCCAAATATTTCAACAATCTTTAGAACATAATTTGTCATAAGGCTTTGAGTAAAACATGCAACTCATTAGTTGCCGCAGAGAGGATCTAGTCCAATCCAAAAATCAGTGCACCAGATACTCGTCATCCGACATGTGCGCCATTCTAAAATCAATGAGAAATATGTAGTCCGGGGTTTCATACCCTCAGGACAAGATTTATAACCATTACTTACCTCTACTGGGCCACAACACTTGTCCGCTATGCTCTTTCCCCTAAAATTGGCTCCCGATTGCTCTGAATCTAGCCAACACCAGTTTAACATCATCAATATATACCAAAGGAACACAACCCAATCGAAGACTATCAAATTATACAAGAATCTCGAAATTCGGCCAAACCCGAACCCCGGTCCCACGTCTCGGAATTTGATAAAATTTGCATCACTAGAATCCCCATTTCCTTACGAGTCTACCCATACAAAATTTACCAAAATCCGACCTCAATTGCCCACTCAAAACACCAAATGAATTTTCCAAATTTTCCCCAACTTTTCTACTTTAATTCCTCAAATTGCATGGTGAAAATCAAGACAAATTCATGAAATTGAACCAAAAATGATTGAAGAATACTTACCACAAGAACCCCGCTGAAAAGCTCGTCCAAAATGTCCTTCCCCCGAGCTCCATAATGGAAAAACAAGGTATGGCCAAGAACCCCCTATAGAACTTAAAAACTGTCTGCCAAGACCTCTTTCTTCACTGCAATCGCGGAAACTCCCACGAGATTGCGAAGAACAAATCTGCTGCCCCATCAAATTACACTATGCGATCGTAGACATCTATGCGCGATCGTGATTCAGTAGGACATAAAACCACGCGATCGCAAACCACTCTATGCAAATGCAAAGAACAACGGCTCAGCCCACTCACGCACCCCATAACTCTATGCGAACGCGAACAATACCACGCGATCGCACTGCACAACAACCTCACACTCACGCGATCGCGACCTCCACCACGCGATCGCATATAACAAAAATCCTGCCATCCCAGCTAGGTCTACACGATCGCAAACACCTCCCGTGATCGCATAGAAGGAAACCAGAAACTCACACCAACAAAAATCTGCCCAGTTTTCAAGCAAAGAGTTGGTCCGTTAACCACCCGAAACACAACCGAGGCCCTCGGGACCTCAACCAAACATACCAACATATCCCATAACATCATTCAAAATTAGTCGAGCCTTCAAAACACCAAAAATAACGCAAAAACACCAAAATCACATCAAATTCAAGCATATGAACTTTGGAACTTCCAAATTTCGCTAACTACGCCGAAACCAACCAAAACACCTCCGATTGACCTGAAATTTTGCACACATACCCAAAATGATATTAAGGACCTGTTCCAACTTCCGGAATCCCATTCCGGCCCCAATAGCCTATTTTCCACTGCCGACCGGAAATCGCCAAAAACTAACTTTCGCCAATTCAAGCCTTATTCTACACCGGACATCAAAACTTCATTCCGAACACAATCCTAAGTCCCAAATCACCTAACAAAGCTAACCGAGACATAAAATACACATTCCGAGGTCGTTCACCAATAAGTCAACTCTCAATTGACCTTCTCAACTTTTAGGCTCCTTTAGGAGACTAAATGCCTCAATTCTCACCCTTACCACTCTGGACCCAGACCAACTGACCCAACACAACAAAAACATGCTAGCAGTATATGAAAAATGTAGAAATGGGGGAAATAGGGTGAATCTCACTGAACGACCCGTCGGGTCGTTACATCCTCCCATTCTTAAACAAACGTTCGTCCTAGAACGGGTCTAGAAACATAACTGGAGTCTTGAATAAGTGAGGATATCTGTCCCACATTTCCCGCTCGGTCTCCCCGGGGGCATCTTCCACCGGCTGCCCTCTCAACTGAACCTTCACTGAAACTATATCCTTAGACCTTAGCTTCCTGACCTGTCGACCCAAAATAGCACTAGCTCTACCTCATATGATATATCACCCTCGATCTGAACCGAGCTAAAGTCCAAAACATGAGACGGGTCACCAACATACTTCCGGAGTATCAAAACATGGAATACCGAATGAATACTCGATAGACTGGGAGGCATAGAAAGCCTATAAGCCACCTCCCCAACCCTCTGAAGCACCTCAAATTGCCCAATGAAGCTGGGACTCAGCTTCCCTCTCTTCCCGAATGTCATAACACCCTTCATGGAACTTAGTGCAAGATTGAATACCCAACTCTCTCTGTACGACTCTCCAAAACTGAGACGTGAACTGAGTGCCTCTGTCGGAAATGATAGAAACTGGAACCCCATGTAACCGCACAATCTCCCTGATATAAATCTCAGCTTACCTCTTCGAAGAATAAGTAGTACCAACAGGAATGAAGTGCGCGGACTTGGTCAGCCGATCCACAATAACCCATATAACATCAAACCTCCTCGAAGTCCGTGGGAGTCCAACTACGAAGTCCATGGTGATCCGATCCCAATTCCACTCTAGAATATCAAACCTCTGACGCAATCCACCTGGTCTCTGGTGCTTATAACCTGCTGACAGTTGAGACACCGAGCCACAAACTCCACAATATCCTTCTTCATCCTCCTTCACCAATAATGCTGCCTCAAATCCTGATACATCTTTGCGGCACCCGGATGGATGGAATACCGCGAACTATGAGCCTCTGCTAGAATCAAATCTCGAATCCCATCTACATTGGGAACGCAAATATGGCCTTGCATCCTCATGTGCCCATCATCACCAATAACCATATCCCTGACATCACTGCGACAGACCCTGTCGTGAAGAACAAGAAAATGTAGATCATCATACTGGCGTGCTCTAATCTAATCGTAAAGAGAAGATCTGGAGGCTACACAAGCCAACACAAGCGGGGGATATGATAGATCCAACCTAACCAACTGACCTGCTAAGGCCTGAACATCAAGGGCTAATGGCGGCTCTGCTACTGGAAGGTAGGCTAGACTCCCCAAACTCTCTGCTCTGCGACTCAGAGTATTAGCCACTACATTGGCCTTCCCCGGATGATATAAAATAGTGAGGTCATAATCCTTGAGAAGCTCTAACTATCTCCTCTGACGCAAATTCAAGTCCGTCTGCCTCACCAAATACTGCAAACTACGATGATAAGTGAAAATCTCACACTGCACTCCATACAAATAATGCCGCAAAATCTTCAAGGCATGAACAATGGCAGCTAACTCAAGATCGTGCACTGGATAATTCTTCTCGTGCACCTTCAACTGTCTAGATGCGTAGGCAATCACCCTACCATCCTGCATCAATCGCGCTCCCAAACCAACTCTAGAAGCATCACAATAGACTGTGTAAGAACCCGAGCCAACAGGCAAAACTAGTACCGAAGCTGTAGTCAATGCTGACTTGAGCTTCTAAAAGCTCTCCTCACACTCATCAGACTATCTGAATGGAGCACCCTTCTGGGTCAATATGGTCAAAGGCGAAGCAATAGAAGAGAATCCTCCACAAAGCGACGGTAATATCCCGCCAAACCAAGGTAACTCCTAAGGTTGGTAGTTGAGGACGGTCTGGGCCAACTCTGCACCGCCTCTATCTTCTTCGGATCAACCTGAATACCCTCACTAGACACCACGTGCCCCAAGAAAGCTACCGAACCAAGCCAAACTCACACTTGGAGAATTTCGCATAAAGCTTCTCCTCCCTTAACCTCTGTAACACAACTCTCAAATGCTGAGCATGCTCTTCCTGGCTACGACAATAAACCAGGATGTCATCAATGAACACAATGACGAAGGAATCAAGGTAAAGCTGAAACACGTTGTTCATCAATTTCATGAACGCAGCTGGGGTATTGGTCAGCACAAATAACATAACCAAGAACTCATAATGACCATATTTGGTCCTGAAAGCAGTCTTCGGAATATCAGAATCCCGAATCTTCAACTGATGATACCCAGATCTCAAGTCAATCTTGGAAAACACTCTGGCTCCCTGAAGCTGGTCAAACAAATAATCAATGCGGAGAAAGGGATACGGGTTCTTTACCGTAACCCTGTTCAGCTGCCGATAATCAATAAACATACGCATGGACCCATCCTTTTTCTTCACGAACAACACTGGTGCACCCCAAGGTGATATACTAGGCCGAATGAACCCCTTATCCAGGAGTTCCTGAAACTGCTCCTTCAATTCCTTTAGTTCTGTTGGTTCCATACGATAAGGTGGAATAGAAATAGGTTGGGTGCCTGACACCAAGTCAATACCAAAATCAATATCCCTGTCAGGTGGCATGCCTGGCAGGTCTGGAGGAAACACATCCAGAATGTCACGGACCATAGGAACTGAATAAATAGCGGGAGTCTCACCACTGATATCCCTTACCAAAGCCAAATAATATAAACATCCTTTCTCAACCATGACCTGAGCCTTCAGGTAGGAAATCAACCTGCTAGGCATATACTCAGTAGAACCTCTCCACTCAACCCTCAGAAACCCCGACATTGCTAAGGTCACGGTCTTAGCATGACAATCACGAACAACATGAAACGGATATAACCAATCCATGCCCAATATCACGTGAAAATCGACCATGCTGAGTAACAGTAGGTCTACTCGGGTCTCCAGACCCCCAATAGATATCCTGCACGACCAATACACACGGTTCACAACAACAGTATCACCCACCAGAGTAGACACATGAACAAAGGTGTCTAGAGACTCACGGGGCACATCCATAAAACGGGCAAAATATGAAGAAACATAGGAATATATAGAACCAGGGTCAAATAAAGAAAAAACATCTCGGCAACAGACTGAGACAATACCTGCGATCACGACATCTGAGGCCATAGCACCTGGCCTGGCTGGGACTGCATACATGCGAGCCTGACCTCCCCCTGCTTGTCCTCCCCCTTTAGGGAGGCCTCTAGCTGACTGACTACCACCCCTGGCTGCCTGGGCGGGTGGCGAAGTAACTGGAACTGAAGTCAAGGGCTGGCCCCTCTGCTGAGAAGATCCACCAGAACGGCGGGGACACTACCTCCACACGTGACCAAACTCTCCACACTAAAAACAACTCCCTAGAGCTGGAGGCCGCGGGGACTGATAGAAACCGTTAGCACCCGAACGACCACTGGAAGACTCATGCATAGAACAAACCTGAATTGGGGGTGCTCGAGCTGCACTCTGAGCTGGGAGGGGACCAAATGAAGTACGGCCTGACTGAGAACCACGGGGACCATGCCCCGAAGATGCACCACTACATGTTGGGCGGCGTGACTGAGGAGGCCTGAATGAGCGACCCCTACCCTGCTGAAATTGTCCCCTAAAGGGAGCACCACTGGAACTGCCCGAACCACGAGGCTTCTTGGCCTCCCTCTCCTCCCGCTCCTGGCGGCGAACGAACTCAATATCTCGAGCTATGTCAACAACCTGCTCGAATGAAGCACCTGATACTCTCTCCCGAGTCATAAATAGTCTAAGGTGATAAGAAATACCATCTACAAACCTCCTCACCCTCTCCCTATCAATAAAGACAATCTCAGAAGCATGCCTAGCCAACTTGGAAAACCTCATCTCGTACTGAGTAACTGATAACTCTCCCTGGTGCAGCTGCTCAAACTGCCTGCGTTGCTCCTCTCTGTGGGACTGAGGAACATACTTCTCTAAAAAAATCATGGAGAACTGCTGCCAGGTGATAGCTGCTGAACCAACCGACATACGCCTCTCGAATGACTCCCACAAAGTAAAGATAGCACCCGCAAACTAAAATGTAACAAATGAGACCCCACTAGTCTCCATAATACACGCAGTACGTAGTATCCTCTGGCACTTATCTAGAATCTCCAGGGCATCCTCGCCCTCTGTACCATTGAAAGTCGGAGGTTGAAGTCTGATGAATCTCTCCAATCTGCACTGCTCGTCCTCAGGCATAGCAGGGACCACATAATCCTAGACCGGATCAACTAGCTGAGTTGGGGCTACTCCCATTGCCTGAATACCCTGTGCAGCCTGCTCAGGTGCCCGGGCAGCTGGAGTCTGATTGCCTCCCCCAGCCTGAGCTACGGTGGCAGTAGAAGACATGGCGACTGCCTAAGCCAAACTGGTGCACACTGTCAATATCTGAGACAGGGTCTCCTGAAGACCCGGAATGACCATAGGCACTTCCAGTGCCTGAGCCTTCCCCGCTGGAACACCATCAACGGGAACTTCATCCTGATCGATAGGGGGATCCTATGGTACTGCCCCGGCTGCTACGCGGGCTGGCCCCTACCTCTATCACGGCCTCGACCGCGGCCTCGACTTCTCGCTGGTCTAGCCGGTGACTGGTCAATCTGATCGGTATTGTGTGTCCTCACCATCTGTGAGAGAATGAAAATGTAAGTTCGGATTCCAAGAATCAATATATTAGCACGAAAGAGTTCAAGAAAGATAGAAATGTTTCCTAAAAGTTTGGCAGCCTCTCGAAGATAAGTACAGAAGTCTCCGTACCGATCCGTAAGACTCTACTAAACCTGCTCATGACTGTTGAGTCCTATGTAACATAGGATCTGATACCAAACTGTCACGACCCCAAAACGTAACCCGGCGGTGATGACGTCTATCGTGGAACTAGGCTAGCCAATAATCCCATGTTTACAGTTTCT
The DNA here is from genome assembly GCA_005239505.1 of Nicotiana paniculata. Classification (NCBI taxonomy): domain Eukaryota; kingdom Viridiplantae; phylum Streptophyta; class Magnoliopsida; order Solanales; family Solanaceae; genus Nicotiana; species Nicotiana paniculata. The sequence continues at coordinate 35,769 of ML348008.1, read as the reverse complement.
TTCAAAATCCCAATCCAATTTGAAGCATTTCATAAAATATACAGAGTTTACTAAATAAAGTAGGCCAATAAACAGTGCCACCAACCCCAAAACCCAGAGCCAACCCATCATGATCATCTAAGGAAAATAAGACAAAGATATACTATTATAATACAAAATCTTCGAATAAAAGCTAGATACAACAAGAAGGGAAAACAGAGATGCTGCGGACGCTGAACAACTACCTCTATATCCTGCACTCTGGCTCTGCACGGAAAAGATGGCTAATGCTCGGTATCTGCACCTAAATCTGCACACACAGGGGTGCAGGGAGTAATGTGAGTACGCCAACTCAGTAGTAATGAATAAAAATCAAGTCTAAACGGCAAGGAAACACATAAAAGTCAATGTCATCAATTCACCATATGCACAACCTTACTCTCCAACAGTATAAACATAGATATATGAAATCATCATGCCTTACAACCAACCTCAGAAAAATCCTTTGAAAAATGCTTATTTTCAACAGCTCCAAACCGAAATATTTAGTTTGAAAATGAAATGAATCATATATAGGCCCTCGAGCAAAACATATTTCATAAGTTCAGAGTGAAAGTAATAATATCATAAATAGCCCCTCGGGCAAAACATGTATCATAATCAGCCCCTCGGGCATGCCTCATAGTCACTCATAATCAGTCATTCAGCACCTCACAGTCACTCAGCACCTCACAGTCACTCATCACCTCACAATCACTCATGCCTCCCAATCACTCGTCACTCGGTACTCGACACTCGGCACTCGGTGCGCTCACTGTGGGTGTGTGTAGACTCCGGAGGGGCTCCTTCAGCCCAAGCGCTAATATCAAGCCACCTCGTGGTGTATCATATCCTCACAATCAGGCCCTCGGCCTCACTCAGCAGAACAACTCAAAAAGCCGCTCGGGCGAATTAGTAAAACAGGGTAATCGACCCAAAACATCGTTTTAAATCTCAAGTAGTGGAAATCAAGTTGAGTTTGGAAAATAGTAAGCACCATGCTACTGAGTAAAATCATCAATAAATAGTGAGGAAAATAGCACTAAAAATCCCCCAAGGGGTCTAAACAGATCGACACGAGGCCCCAAACACGGCTTATAGCCCAAATATTTCAAAAATTTTTAGAACATAATTTATCATAAGGTTTTGAGTAAAACATACTGCGGAGAGGATCTAGTCCAATCCAAAAATCAATTCAAATCACATACTCGTCATCCGACATATGCGCCATTCTAAAATCAGTGAGAAATATGTAGTCCAGGGTTTCATACCCTCAGGACAAGTTTTATAACAATTACTTACCTTTACCGGGCCACAACACTAGTCCGCTATGCTCTTGCCCCTAAAATTGGCTCTCGATTGCTCCGAATCTAGCCAAAACCAGTTTAACATCATCAATATATACCAAAGGAACACAACCCAATCGAAGACTATCAAATTATACAAAATCTCGAAATTCGGCCAAACCCGAACCCCGGGCCCACATCTCGGAATTCGGTAAAATTTGCATCACTAGAATCCTCATTCCTTTACGAGTCTACCCATACAAAATTTACCAAAATCTGACCTCAATTGTCCACTCAAAACACCAAAAGAATTTTCTAAAGTTTCCTCCCATTTTCCCCAACTTTTCTACTTTAATTCCTCAAATTGCATGGTGAAAATCAAGACAAATTCATGAAATTGAACCAAAAATGATTGAAGAACACTTACCACAAGAACCCCACTGAAAATCTCGTCCAAAATGTCCTTCCCCCGAGCTCTCTAATGGAAAAACAAGTTATGGCCAAGAACCCCCGAAATAGAACTTAAAAACTGTCTGCCCAGGCCTCTTTCTTCACCGCGATCGCGGAAGCTCCCACGCGATCGCGAAGAACAGATCTGCTGCCCCACCAAATTACACTACGCAATCGCAGACATCCACACGCGATCGCGATTTAGCAGGACTTAAACCCACGCGATCGCAAACCACTCTACGCGATCGCGAAGAACAACGACTCAGCCCACTCACGCGCCCTTTAACTCTATGCAAACGCGAACAACACCAAGCGATCGAACTGCACAAAAACCTCACACTCACATGATCTCAACCTCCACCACGCGATCGCATATAACAAAAATCCTGCTATGCCCAGCTAGGTCTACGCGATCACAAACACCCTCCTGCGATACCGTTGAAGGAAACTAGAAATTCACACTAGCAAAAATCTTCCTAGTTTCAAGCCAAGAGTTGGTCCGTTAACCACCCGAAACACACCCGAGGCCCTCGGGACCTCAACCAAACATACCAACATATCCCATAACATCATTCAAACTTAGTCGATCCTTCGAAACACTTAAAACAACACAAAAACACCAAAATCACATCAAATTCAAGCCTATGAACTTGGGAACTTCCAAATTTCGCCAACTACGCCGAAACCAACCAAAACACCTCCGATAGACCATATGAAAATCTTGTTGGTACATTTCCCCAAAACCGCTCCAACCGCCACATCACTAGCGTCACACATGAGCTCAAAAGGAAAGCTCCAATTCGGGGCGGTGATAATAGGAGTAGTTGTCAACTAGAACTTGAGCAATTCAAATGCTTTCATGCAATCCTCATTGAAATGGAATTTGGTATCTTTATCCAAAAGCTTACACAAGGGGTTCACCACTTTGGAAAAATCCTTGATGAAACGCCGTAGAACCCCACATGACCCAATAAATGTCTCACTCCCTTCCTGGATGTTGGAGGTGGAAGTTTAGAAAATACCTCTATTTTTTCCTTGTCGACCTCAATGCCATTCTTTGAAATCTTGTGGCCGAGGACAATTACTTCCTCAACCAAGAAATGACATTTTTTCCAATTTAACACCAAGTTCGTCTCTTCACATCTTGCCAAGACCCTATCAAAATTTGTCAAGCAATCATCAAAGGAATCCCCAAACACCGAAAAATCATCCATGAAGACTTCAAGGAAATCCTCCACCATATCCGTGAAGATAGCCATCATACACCTTTGAAAAGTCGTCGGTGCCTTGCATAACCCAAATGGCATCCACGAGAATGAGAAAGTACCATAAGGACATGTGAAAGTAGTTTTCTCTTGATCATCTGGAGCAATAAGAATTTTATTGTAGCCGGAATACCCATCAAGGAAAGAATAGAAAGCACGCCGACCATTCTATCAAGCATTTGATCTAGGAAGAGAAGTAGGAAATGATCCTTCCTTGTGACTTTGTTGAGCTTGCGATAGTCTAACACACTCTCCACCCGGTCACCATTCTTGTAGTAATAAACTCGTTCTTGTCATTCGTAACCAACATCATTCCCCTTTCTTTGGGACACATTGCACCGAAGAAGTCCACGAACTATCGGAAATGGGGTAACAACCCCGAGATCTAACCACTTGATGATCTAGTTTATGAAAACCTCTTGCATGAATTCATCGAGTCTCCTTTGATGTTCAATAGATTGTTTGGAACCTTCCTCCAAATTAATTTTGTGCATGCAAAATGCGTTCCTATCCCCCGAATATCCACCAATGTCCATCTAATAATCTTCCTCCTCTTTTGTAGCACCGCCAATGTAGAGTCTACCTGCACGTTAGTCAAATAAGAGGAAAGATAACCGGTAAAGTAGAACAAGATCCAAGGAATTCATACCTGAGATGTTGAGGCAATGGCTTTAACTCCAAAGTGAGAGGTTCCTTGATTTAGGGCTTTGTTGGAGGAGTCGTTCGATTTTTAAGATCCAAGGACAATTTGCGGGGTTCATATGTGTACGACCCCATTCCTTGCAATGAGTTCACGCGTTCCACATAGCCATCCGTCTCGTCATCATCAAGGTTAATCAAAATGGCCTCCAATGTATCATCAACATTCATCGTGGCACTAGTATCATCAATTATCACATTGGTCACCAAGTCCACAAACGAACACACTTCATTGCTATTCGGTTGCCTCATGGATTTGCAACATGGAAAACCACCTTTTCATCACCCACCCGGAAAGTGAGTTCACCGGCTTCAACATCAACAAGAGCCTTCCCTGTAGCAAGGAAAGGTCTACCCAGAATAATCGGCACCTCATAGTCCACTTCACAATCAAGAATCACAAAATTCGCCAGGAGAATGAATTTATCAACACGAACCAACAATTATCAATTATACCCAATGGTCTCTTCATGGTACGATCCGCCATTTGTAATCTCATAGATGTGGTTCTTGGTTGCCCAATTGCCAAAGCTTGAAAACCGAATAGGGCATCAAATTGATAATTGCCCCAAGAACACAAAGAGCTTTAGAAAAGTCGGCACTTCCAATGGTATAAGGGATTGTGAAAGTGCCAGGATCTTCCAATTTCGGAGCCATTGAATGCACAATTTCAATCACTTGATAAGTAATCTTTATAGTTTCACAATTCATCAACCGCTTCTTTGTCACCAAGTCCCTCGTGAACTTTTCGTAACCGGGCATTTTCTCCAAAGCCTCAACCAATGGCACATTAATAGATAGACTCTTCATCATTTCAATTTTTGAATTGATTCTCGCCATTTTGCTTGGAAATCCTTTGATAATATGGAGGAGGAGGCCTTGGAATTGGTGCCTTATCCTTTAGCACTACCGGTTCCGGTATTTCAACAATGTACTCCCTAGACGGGTTCACTTCCTCTTGAGTCTCCTCCACATTGTCATCAATATCAATTCTTACTTCATCATCTGATTGCACCACATTGTTCGGGATCTCATCTTCTTTTACCACTTGCTCATCATCCACAATTTTCCTTTGACTTGAGGCGAGTGCATCCCTACTTTTTCTACTTCTTGTAGTAACGGCCATGGCATGTCCCATGTTTTTCCCACCCTTTGGGTTCACCCTTGTGTCACTTGGTAGTGCCCCTTTAGGACGAGTGTTTAAAGCTTGCAAGATTTTCACCAATTGAACTTCCAAATTGTGGATTGAAGTGTTGTGAGAGGCTACTTGGGAATCAGAGTCGGCATTTCTCCATCATTTGTCTTAACATGTTCTCAATTCTCCCCATCTCATTGTTGGAAGAGCTTGGACCATGGGAAGGATAAGGAGGTGGGTTTCTCGGTTGTTGATACATCGGGGCCTTTGAAATCCCGACTTCCGATTTCCTTGGTTATTGTTCCATCCCTATTGGTAGTTGACTCCCCAATATCCTTGACTATTGCCACCCCAATGTCCTTAGTTATTTTGACCATTCCAATTTCCTTGATTGTTCCAATTCCCTTGGTTGTTACCACCATTCCAATTACTTTGGTTACTAGAATTCCAATTCCCTTTATTACCATGAGGTCGCCATTGTTGTTGATTCGGGCCTTGAGAGCTCTTTCTTTGCCTTTGGAAGTTGTTCACATATTGTACTTCTTCCTCTTGTTCATTGTAAGATTCATCTTGATCAAACCCACTATCTTCTTGCACAAAATGTTTCTCACAGTTTTGCACTTGAGGACCCTTTTGTCTTCTATTTTTTACCATCATATTAACTCCCTCCATTGCATCGACTTTCTTAGGACCTTTAACTTGTTGAAGTTGAGCCTTGGATAATTGATTCATTGTGGTGGTCAACTCGACAATTTCTTGCCCATGATCATGCAATTCTTTATGTAGGTGAATCACGTTTGGATCACCTTGAGAAACATTTGCTCTACTTTGCCATGCCGATGAAGTATCCGCTATTTTACCTAAGATCTCACAAGGTTCCGCATATGGCGTTGTCATGAAATTTCCACCGGAAAGTTGGTTGACCATGCATTGATTGGTAGTATTGATCCCCCTATAGAAATTTTGTTGAATCATAGCCTCCATCATGTCATTGTTTGGGAACTCTTTCACCATAGTTTGGTACCTCTCCCATATCTCATTCAAAGGCTCATTGGGTTCTTGTTTGAATGCTAGAATCTCGTCTCTAAGAGTCGCCATATGCCCGAGAGAAAAGAACTTGGAAATAAATTTCTCTGTCAATTCATCCCTTGTACGGATGGAGTGGTTTGGCAGCCTTTCTAACCAATCCAAGACTTTCCCTGTAGAGATAAAGGAAATAGCCTCAACCTTAAAGCATCCTCAGAGACGTTTTTCTGCTTACTCCTCTAGCAAGTGTCCACAAACCCCTTCAAGTGTTTGTACGCATTTTGATTGGGATCCCCGGTGAAGAATCCACATTTCTCTAGAAATGTGAGAATAACATTTGTGATTTGAAATTTCCCACCCAAATACGGGTCGGGACTATCGCACTTGCATACCCTTCATTCGGCAACACTCAGTGTGAAGTCCCTCTTGGTGGAGGTGGGGGTGGAACGGGAACATTGTTTTGAGGCGGTCGGCCTTGTCTATTTGCTTTAGGATCAAGAGGAAGCTCTTCAGCTTGGTCATCTTCCACGTCCATATCCCCCAGTGGCATGTTTCCGAGAGGATCATTGTTGTTGAGAGTCATTATTTCACATACAATTGTTTCACAAAAAAATTTAGTAACACAGAAGGAAAAGGAGACAATTCACACACAAAACCAAATATATAGCTAAATCCATTTTTAGCTCCCCGACAACGGCAGAAAGAATTGATCTCGTCAAAGTCACGCCTCTACTCGAGGTTATGAAATGGTCAATTGTAATAATATTACCCAACAAAGAGACGTGATCAAATCCACAGGGAGCTGAGATGAGAATTAGTAATATATATTTTGATAGAGCACGTGAAGTATCTAAATTGCACTTTCACAAATATGGTTTTGTTTTTACTTCTAAAATTACGCTAATGATTACAATTCTAAGGATATAAAAACTAGAGAATATTATTTTTAGATGTTTTCAAATATATAAAAAGGCCTAGGGATATGACCTTCACCTAGGTGTTTGCCTAACGGGTCATAAACTTTAAAGCTTGTTTTGTTAGTCGGGGTGTATTATAGCAATCAACACTCAAGTACCAACTCAATACCCTTCGATAAGAGAGTGATTTTTCCCAATTTGACTTTCTCAAGTCCAAATGGGTATTGAACAAAACACTTGATAAAATATTCAAGTAAGGTTTTACTATCTCTGGGTTCAACCCTTTAATTGGGACTATCAATCTCTTGATTTCATCCCAAATTCTTGTTAGACAAGTTTTCCTAGACTAAGTCTCTCTTTCTCAAGAAGAGACCAAGTGAAATAGGAATGAACTAATGTTTGCAACCATTAATCCTACTATTAAAAGCAAGAAAAAGGCTAAATAATAAACACCCAACCATAAACAAGCCATAAATCAAATGCCCATTAGGTTAACACACTAGGGTTGGGTCACAACCCTAACACTAGGGTTGGGTCACAACCCTAGCTACAAATCTAGCTACTCATAATGGTTATAGAAGAAAATAGAGAAGAAAAGATTATAAAACTCATATCGCATAATTAAAAGATGAAAATCCAATGTTAAATCACCAAAGTAAGATAAAGTTGCCTAAAGAGGTAAGGAAAAACGACTACAAGACTTTCAATATTAAAAACTTGACGTAATTTCGTGTAAGTAGTCTATTTATATACATATGGAATTTTCAGACAAAAATGCCCTTTTGGAGGTTCTGCCGCCGTATAATTCTATGTGCAGTCCGCACTTCTCTTCAGCCCTGACAGGAATTGACTCTGCTGCCGCACAATTCTGGATTGCGGCCACATATCTCATTTTCTACGGTCCACAAAATTCTTGGTGCGGCCGCATAGGGCTCTTCTGCGAACCGCATAATTTGGAAGTGTGACCGCGTAACTGACTTATGCGGCCGCACAACTATTGTGCGGTCTGCATTTTTTTTTTAGATTGAAATTAGACTCTCTGAATTCGGCTCTTGCATAGCTTCTGCGGTCGCACATTAATTGGGAAGTCCGCACTTTGCACTGGGACTCTGTTAAATTTCCTTCACAATCTGCGGCCGCAGATGGGAATCTGCGGCCGCACTTGCGCTTCTGTGCCTGATTTTTGTTCTTGAGTTCCGATCACTCCTTCTTGAGTTGGATGCCATCTTAGTGCCTCATTTTCCAATACTCCTGCAATTAAGCATATTCGATCAATTTTCAGGAATACAATTAAATACTTTTGGACTAAAACAAAAGCTAAAAGGTGGTAATATGTAGTCAAAATCCCCACTTATCAGTTGAAGTTATTGATTTACTCAATAATGAGGCCAAAGCTGTGGTGGCTTTCTTCAAGAGGAATATTTTCACAAGATTTGGCACTCTGCGGGCAATCATAAGTGATGGAGGGTCACATTCTGCAACAAGGCTTTTGACTTTTTCTTGGCAAGTATGGTGTCACTCACAAAGTGAAAACTCCCTATCATCCACAAGAAAATGATCAAGTGGAAGTTTCCAATCGAGAGATAAAGAGTATTTTGTCCAAGACGGTGAATGCAAACCGTACAGATTGGTCTAAGAAGCTTGATGATGCTCTATGGGCATATAGAATGACTTACAAAACACCTATCGGAATGTCTCATATCGATTGGTATTCGGAAAAGCTTGTCATCTTCTAGTGGAATTAGAGAACAAGGCAATATGAGCCTTGAAGAAGCTAAATCTTGATTGGGATGTAGCCCTAACTTGCGAGTTGCACATGTTAATGAATTAGATGAATTCTGGTACCATCAATACGAGAGTTCGCCCTTGTACAAAGAAAAGAAGAAGCACCTTCATGGTAGGTATATTTGGAACAAGTATTTCAAGGCCGGTGATCTAGTGATATTGTTCCACTCAAGGTCGAGAATGTTTACCGGGAAGGTCAAGTCAAACTGGAGTGGTCCGTTTAAAATTGCTGATGTGATACCCTTTGGTGCTTTGGATTTGAAGAACAAGTACAATGTAATATTTCGAGTCAATGGCCACCGAGTGAAGAACTACTTGGGAAAAGTTCTTGAAAGACACGTGGTGGTGGTACTTTACTTCAATTGAGGATGCTATGACATTGTGTCATGCCACAACGTTAAATAAGGTGCTTTTTGGGAGGCAACCGAAGTTATTTTCCTTTTTCTCTTTTAGTTAGATGTTATTTCTTGTTTTTAACTAGATTTGAAGTGTGATCTAGTGATTAGTGTTAGGTATTGAGATGATGGCTGAAGATGTGCCCTACATGGAAAATTGTGGGCACCGAAGAGGATATGCAGACTGCAGAAAATTGCTCATGGTCGCAAATTCTAGCCGCGGACTACATTTTAAAGAAGCTGCTCGGTGCTATATTGAATTTCCTCTGAACTTTTCTCCCAACAGTGCGGAGTTAACTTTGCGGACTATCACAAATTTTGCGGTTGCATGACAGGAGTCTCAAAGAAGTCACTAAAACTAGGTTGACATAAGTGTGGTCGCACATGAAAAAGTGTGGACCGCACAACTACAAGATCTCCATTGCCCAGGTAACCGAGTGCATACCACATTTTAGACATTTCGGATCACACTCGCCCTCTTTTAACCTTACCCACACATGAGTATAAATATAACACTAGGTCTCTATTTACATTTTTCGCCATTTTTAACAGTTAACTGAGACTCTACTGAGGAACAAGTTTTTTGCATTTTTTGAACACATACAACCACCCTCATTTCAAGCGGTCCTCTCACACTACCACAATCTGGTATGCTTCACTTCGATCTTTTTATATTCTTTTTGAATTTAATTTTTGTTTAACATCTTTTTAGGCCATCTATGATTACATCCTGTATCTGTGTCTCTTTGGGCTAGTTTATAATTAGGTATTTGTGAAATCATGCCTATATGGGGTTGTGTTCATTATCATGCCTTTACCATGTTACCCATTTGGATTTAACACATAACTATATAACTTAGGTAGAAAATGACCTTCAACCATATTTGTTCTTGATTGTGCATATCTTGAAATTTTGCGGTTTGCAATTTCTTATTTTTGTAGCTTGGCTGATAACCAGGCTGCAAAGAGAGGTTCGAACATTCCTTCAGAGAACTTCTTCTCTGGGACCTGAGTTCTTTTACTCAAGTGCGAACCACAATAAAAAAGTCTGCATTGTCCTTCAGAGAATTCTCTCTGAGGGCTTGAAACATCTGTGCAGGAGTGCAACTGCATTTAGATTTTTTGCGGACCGCACTTCCTCTCTATGCACCACACTTGGAATTGCGCGGACCGCACTTGAACCCTGTCTAATTCATGTTACATACTGGACACCTTACTACTTCTATGACCCTTAATTGATTTGCATATTACATATCAACTGACAACTTTCTTTGTGCATACACAAATAATGGTGCGATTAAGAGGAAAGGGAGAAAACTCTAAAGGAATGGTACACAAGGAAGAGGAAGAGGTTTCATGCACCCAAGTGTACAAGGAAATCACAAAGAGAATAATTGTAGGTCGAGGGAGTGGTAAGATTCAAATTCTTATATCCCGTCTAGGGAAGCCTCTAAAGGCAATTCAGTGTCTCTATCAGTAGAGCACAGCTAGGAGAAGTCTCAGCCACATGACAGTATGAGCCCCAAGTTGTGCCTTCCACATCTCAAATCACTTCTCAAGCGACCACTAGCACTAGCCATGAGTCAAATGCAGCTGCAAAAGACTCTGATTCTGATGATTCCCCCGATGACGAAAAAGGGGGAAAGGTTGCAAAAGATGGAACAGTGAGGACAAAAAGGAAGGTGGTCTAGGAAGACAGGTTCTTAAGCTTCAATGCCTATATAGATTTTCGAAGGTGGTGGACAGAAAGTTCCCTCACTCACAAAAGATAATTCCTCACCGAGGACTTAGACAAGTACAATCCGACAGTCATGGAGTAGTTTACAAAGAGGAAAGGGTGGATGTAGTTCACTGAGGAGTTTGTGGATGTCAAGGAGCACCTTGTTCGAAATTCTATGTGAACACGACACATATTGTATATGGTACTAAGGTTACCAAAGTGCGAAACCTAAAAGTAAAATTTGATCAATGCACTTTGAATGCCTATCTCGAACTTGAGGATGTAGAATCAAAAGACTATTTGGCTAAATTGGCCGATAAAGAGGAGGTCCAACCTTGGATTACGGAGATTCTTGCACTTGGGCCAACTCCCCCTTGGATAGGTGCCGGGGTGTCGATCCTCTACCAGACTCTGATTGTCAAGGCAAAAGCGCGGCAGAATTTTGTGTGTACAAGACTTGATCCATATCTGAATGAGAACAACTTGTCTCTTGTGAGAGTAGTGCTAGTAGCTTCTATCATGGTCGCGTACCCAATCAATGTGGGTGCTCTGATGTCGCCCAATATATCTCTCATAGCACAGTAGGGTAACACCTCTTACCCTATATCCTAGCACCGTCACAAAGTACTTGACAAATGCAAAAGTGTAGTCTAGACCATTTGATATGAAGGTTAAGATAATCGGCCCCTTTAATCTGTACAAGTTTCAAGACCCAAGGAACCCAAAGAAGAGAAGTCAGCCTTCTACTACTAGCCAGTTCTGATGAACCTGTAGTAGTAGCTCCTGGTCCCTCTGATATTCTGTCCACTTCAGCTAATCTTGTCACCAGTGATAGAGATATTGTTCCTGAGCCACCATTAGCCTCTTCACCATTACCTACACCAACTTTGATGTTGGTGCCTTTGCCTACTAGCCCACTGTCTATTTTACGGGATTCTCAAATACTTGTAAGTCTCAACAAATTTATGCAAAAAGATACATCAATGTTGTCTGAGATATCTAGTACAGTTGTAGGGCATCCCTCTACATGGCTGGACCCTTCTGACTTTCACATGAAGCTCATCGAGGTCTTGGATAACCAGAAGGTTATTATGGACACACTTGTGCAGCATACTGCATTGATTGAGTGGTTGACCAAGAAGGTAAAAAATATGAGAAAGACACAGGACAACAAGAAGTAAGTTGACTCACTCTGTGTTGAGGTGACTAGGATAGGTGTGGCTGGCAACTTGCCGTTCGACATGCTAATTGACCCCACCCAACCTCACCCAACTCATACTTCTCAAGAGGCCCCTGCTGATCAGCCCGATAAGCCCTGCCTTGCACTAGCACTGTTTTCACCGTGTTTGATATGTTTACCTCTCAGAAAACTCCTACAGATCATGATGACAACATCCAGTTAGTTGAGCCGGCTCGAACTGATCTTGTTGGTGATACCATGATGACCGCAGACCCTTAGGGAGTTTCTTTTCCCCACTCTTCTCTTTGATCTTGTTTTGCTAAGCATTGGGGACAATGATTACTTTTATTTGGGGGGGTGGAGAATTTGCTATTTGATGATTGATACATTTGATGACACTGGGATTTAATAATTGGATGATTTATTTTGTTTATCTTTAGCGGTGGTGTAAATATTATGCTTTTCCTTCTTTTGTTGATAATAAGCCTTTGATTTTCTTAGTGTCACAGTTCCTTCCAAATGTGGTTTCTTGTGTGTACCTGGTGACTCTTCCCGAGGAGGGATAGTGTGACAACTTTCTTATTGAAATGAGTATGTTTCATGTTTAGGTAATAGTAGTAGTAAGTAGTAATGAATAAGATCCCTAATCAAGTTAGTCTATGAAAGTGAGTTATTTATGCTTCATGTGGTACTACATACTTAACTGCATGGTTATGTTTGAGAAAGGTTGTTGTGAACCATTTTTGAAAGAAGTAACTCTAGTAAAAGTGACTTTGAGCCTCTTGAGTTGTCTTTGATAATTATTAGGTGGTTGAGTGGACCATAGAGATCTTTAACTGAATTGTGGTTGTTGTGGGTTTTAGACTCTATCCTCTTTTATAGTCTATTTGCATGAGAGGTGAGGTGAAATTTTTTTGCTGCTCCAAGTGCTTGAGTGAATAGTGTAGAACTTGCTCCGAATGTGCTTCAAGGTAAAATTTTAAGTTTGCTTAGTTTGGAAGATGATTGTAGGCTTTCCTTGGACCGTTTGAGATTTCAGTTGCCACCCTATATTCGCTATCTCTAGTCAACCCCCTTGAGCCTTTAGCCTTTATTTTTTGATAATCATATTACAAGCCTTTACTCGTTTTGAACATGGTCTCCTCTTGGCAACAGAACCCTCCTAAGCACTCATATTTAGTAAGTGTCTCAAAGCCTAAGTTTGGGGGGAAAGTTGAAAAATCTAAAAGAGGTACCAAGGCATTAAAAGGAGAGAAGAAATAACCTCCGTGAAAGAGAAAGTAAGTAAATAAAGTAATGTGAACAAAAAAGAAGCCTAAAGAGGCACAAAATGGTAGGTTGATGAAATTGAGTAAAGCAAGTACCTTTAGTATAGAAATCAAGAGAGAGAGAATGAAATTATCAACAAAGAGTGATGATAAATCTCTCTTGCCTCCAAGAAGAAGAAATATCTCTAAGGGTTTGACAAATGTTTGAGCTAAGAAATGAGATGTGATGTTCTTATGGAAGGGTGTAACCACTTGTATCCCATATAATATCCTACCCCGGATCAAAAGCCTTAATTGCGACACAAAAGAAGTCTTATTTTATTTCGAACCGAGTATGCTTACATTAGTGAAGATTTACAAGAGGGGAAAGCTTATGGTGCTTGAAGCTTAACTTGTGACATTCGTTTGTGAGAGAAGAGTGAAACCTTTGTTGCTCTAGAAACTGAGTGTTGAAACCTCAAGCGAGCATTGCAAATGGAAGGTAGAAGAGGAAGAGTTTGGATCCACCATGATTTACATGAATGAACAAGAATCCCTGATGAATGAAGTCAACTCTTGAGGCTCAAATGTCACACTAGAATTACATGAGATGAGCAAGTTACATTTTTTTGAAAAATTTCACACATTGTTTAGAATGCATGAGTATTGTGGATAATTGTTGGTCCCAAGTGAGTTTAATTGACGACAGGTGACTCCTTGAAATAATCATAAAATGAGGGAAAAAGGAGCTAATCTAGCTGCTTGAGGACAAGCAAAGACTTAAGTTTGGGGGAGTTGATAAGTGTAGATTTTAACCACCTATTAGTACCTTTTCGCTTTAGTTTTAGTCAAAAAGTGATAATTTTTATCTCCAAATCTAATGAAAATGGTTAAATTTCAGGTAACTCGGAGAATGTGAGCTCAATGAAGACATATAATTCAAAGAGGAGATGTTCTAGCTAAAACCAGCAAAGAGGAAAAAGATGAAATGCAGCCGCAAAAGAGGAACTGAAACATTAGGGATTTTTGGCAGAAGCACGCTCTGGAAACAAAAAATTGTGGTCCCACTTGGTCCGAAAAACACGTTCACACCGACAAATCCTGAAAGATCAGAGAGGTGCAATCGAACAAGTCTGAAGCTTTCTCAAAGAGCAGCCTGCAACAATTCAGGCGCGACCGCAGAAGTTGAAGTGCAGCCGCAGAAGCTAATATGCGGACGCATAACTCCTCCAACATAAAGTACTCACAACAGTAAGCCAGCAAAGTGTGGACCGCAGATGTTAAAGTGCAACTGCAGAACCTTTTGACGGGTATTATTGTCAAGAAATTTGAAGCACTATAAATAGGCGTGAAACACTTTTTAGGGCATGCTTTTATATTGTCGCAACAACTGGTAGTTATTCTTAGCTATTTGGGGAACCTTTGAGCTACAATAAGAGAGGATCAATTATTTTTCCATTTTAATTTAGCTTTATGTCTTTAATTTCTTCTTCTTTTTATTTTTCTATGTCCATTCTCATGAGTAGCTAGATTTTATCTAGGATTGTGATCTCCATAGTGTGTAAAACTTATGGGTATTTAATATTAATGCTTGCTATTAATTGGTTAATTTTATTTAGCTTTGTTTATGATTTTAAGTTAGAATTAATGGTTGCAAACATTGATTCATTCCTATTTAAGTTTGTTCTTACTTGAGAAAGAGGAATTTAGTCTAGGAAAACTTGGCTAATATAAAAATAAACTAGTTGAAGCATCAATTAGTTTAATTAAAGGATTTGAACTAGAGATGGGATAATCTAACTTGGATTCAAATTCAATTACTTTGATTCCTACCCATTTGGACTTGAGAGAGCCAATTTGGGCATAATCACTCTTTAATCGAGAGGTATTGAGTGGGTACTTGTGTATTGAGAGTCATAACAAACCCCGATATACCAAGCAAGCATAGACTTACTCTACCCATTAGTTTTACACCTAGTTTAAGGTTACAACCCTAGGCCTTTTTCTATATTTGATAAAACCTGAAAAACATTTCAGCTTTTACTTGTTCATCATTTAGTCAAATTTCTTAGTAGTTTAATTTAGAAGAACACCTTTGTTTGGAAGCTAAATCTAGTTATTTCAAATTTCTCTCATAAGTATTTACCTCAACGCCCATTCTAAACTCCTTGAGTATTGGACCTCGACTCGCGGTGGATTTATTATTGTAATGTTCGTTTCATAACATGATCAGCGACACACCATGCGCCTCCCCATGTGCCGCACACACGAGATTTTCCCTCTGTAGAAAATTTGCACTAGCGCGGCATGCCCCGCGGTGCACGACATGATGTGGGAGTGAATTTTTCTCAGAGTGGGAGTTTTTCTCAATTCTTAACATCCAGACTTGGTCCTCAAACTCCGAACACGATCCTGGCTTAATTCCTTGAGCTTCTACTCAGACTTCAAAGCTCCAGTTCATCCATTTTATCTCTAAACTTGTGTCTCAACTCGAAATCATATCCTACACAACATAACACACGTAATAAGTATAAAGTAATAATAATTAGGCTCAAGTACAATCAAAGAGTAGTAATTAGAGTGCAAAATATAGCAAAAATACGGGCTCCTTGCCTACCATCAGAAATCTAGCACGATACCATTGCCTATTTCAAAGAAATTCAAGATGCTGGATATTCTCAAATATGATGGAACTTCTGATCCACGAGACCATGTGACCGCATTTTTCGCAAGAATCAAAGGCAACAATTTGACTAGCAAGAAATAGAGTTGGTGCTGGGAAAAAAAATTAGGTGAAACCCTTACAAAAGGAGTATCAACATAAAATTCTCTTTTACTTGAAAATTCAATTAACTCATTTTATGAGCTTGCATATTTATTTATTAAAGCACATTTAGGAGCCCAAACAATAGATAAATGAATAGAAGATATCTTCAAAATACAATAATGAAGTACATAGTTACTCAGGGAATTTATAGACAACTTCCAACGAGAAAGAATATTGTTCCACTTATACCTGATAAATTGGGAAGCAATAACTTTTGCAAGAAATTTGAACGAGAGGATCTCAGAAGCTACAAGAAGGTTGAAGGAAAGGTTACAAGAATTCCCACCAACCACTTGGTATGATGTTTGCAACAGGTACAACATGAATGAGTCAACTAGAGTAAGGCATTATGGCCCAGCCAAAGGTGGAGGATAGGTTCGACCTAGAAGATCAGAGTTAGAGTGAAGAAATCCAAAAACTAGGTACAAGTATTGTATGGGACCTACAAAACGACATTACATACAAAAATAAGAAAATGCACGATTTGATCAAAGTTCAAGGTAGAGGGATGTATGTTCTTCTGCACAGGCTGGAAAAGGAATGAGAAGTAACGAGATGTAACGACCAGTTTCCCAGCCCAAAAATAAGCACATTACAACTTCAATTTAAGTAATTTTTAATTAGTATTGGTATTAAGTAGGACAGGAGATAAGGTATGATGGCTAAGAGATATGAGGTCAGACTCAAGAAAAAGAAGTCAGGATTTTTGGTGTAAATTTTATAATGATCATGGGCATATAATAGCAGATTGCAGGATCTTAGAAGCAGAAGTTGATTACTTATTAAGAAAGGTTACCTTAAAGATTTATTTAGTGAAAAAGGTAAATAGTTTTACATGAAGATTAGAGAGGAACCACCAAAACCTCCATTTGCAAAAAGAATGTCATAACAGGAGGCGAAGAGGTCAATGTTGTGACATAAAAAGTGGCAAAGAAGGCAGGAAAGATGTTCGTGACCCATCACATTCGATAAATCCTCACCGGAGAGAGTATAATATTTGATGATGAGGATGCAAATTGCTTATTCATACCACATAATGACGCACTAGTAATCTCTTTACTTATTCATGATATTAATGTTAAACAAGTTTTAATTGATTCAGGCAGCTCAGTAATTATCATACTACTATGAGTGGTAGAAGAAATGCAAGTAATAAATCGAATCATATCAAAGACTCGATCTTTATATGGGTTCAAAAATTCTAATGTAATTACCAAAGGAGGGGTATCATTGTCAACTTTCGCAGAAGGAGTAGTGAAGGATACTAAATTTCAATTGTGAAAACCGACATGATTTACAACATAATTTTAGGAAGATCGTGGATTCACGATATGGATGCGGTGTCTTCAATATTGCATCAACTATCAAGTTTCCATTGCAATGAGGAATTTGACAGATTAGGGGACACCAACGAAAAACGTGAGAAAAAAATATGGTGGCTATTGCAAGTAGAGTAACCAAAGCTGAAGAAGAAAAATAGCAGTTACAGTGTCAGACTGAGGAAATAATCGAGCCCTCAGTGAATCCAATGCCAGACCCGGGTATCGAAGTTGATATAGGTGGGAGACATGATCTGATCAAGGAACTAAAGGAGAATGATACGGTTAAAAAAACATCGAAGGAGCTCGAGGCTGTTATCTTATTCATCAACTTGTCTGAGAGAAAATTTTATATTGAAACAAACCTTAGCCCGGAGTTAAACTATAAGTTAATTGAATTTTTATGAGCTAACTCTGATTGATTTTCTTGGTCTCATTTAGATATGAATGGTATTCCATCAGAGTAATGACTCGCATACTTAATGAGGACCCATTGCACGCTCCAATAAGGAAAGAAGAGGAAACAAGGTGATCTCAAAAATCAAGTAATACAAGAAGAGGTAAGTAAACTCTTGAAAATGAGTTCCATTCGTGAGGTAAAATATCATGACTGGTTGGCAAATACCGTCGTGGTATCTAAAAAGAATGGTAAGTGGAGAGTATGTGTAAACTATACTGATTTGAATAAGGCATGTCTAATAGATTATTTTCTTTACGCCATATTGATAAACTAATTGATTCCACAGCTAGACATGAAATTTTTTTTTAAATGCTTATTCTGGATACAATCAAATTAAGATGCATCCCTAAGATGAGGAAAAAACTTCTCTTATTACAGACAGAGGCTCAAACTGCTATAAGGTGATGCCCTTTGGATAGAATATTTTGGAGCCATGTATCAAAAAATGGTGATCAAAATATTCCAAGAACATTTGGGGAAGACTATAGAGGTGTACATTGACGACACGCTAGTAAAATGAACACAAGAAAAAGATCATTTCGACCATTTGAAATAAATATTTGCAATTCTGTGAAAATACAACATGTAGTTGAATCCAGATAAATATGCATTTTGCGTCGCATCAGGTAAGTATTTAGGTTTTCTTCTTTCTAAAAAAGGGATAGAGGTGAATCCAGCTCAAATCAAAGCTATTGAAGAAATCCCCGATGTACTTACAAGCAAAAAAGAGATACAAGGACTCATAGGAAGTGTCACGACCCAAAATTCATAAGGTCGTGATGGCGCCGGACACCACTGTCAGGTAAGCCAATCATTAAATGGTTAAGTTAAATTTTCAGTTTTAGCATTTTTGAAATCATTACCTTTCACTTTATTACATAATAACTGAATAAAATCCGCTAAGTAAATATGATAGTTTAATATTCAAATTTTTTTATATATAAAATACATTCCAAACACACCCCAGGATCCAGTGACACAAGTACATGAGCAATCTCTAAGAATTTTACAAATTCTATTAAAGCTTGTCCGAAATACAAATTGGACAAGGAATGAAAATGGAAATACAATACATGGAGGAAGACTCTGCCAACTGTGGGTCATCTCCGAGTGATGCACCTCGTCTAAGTTTCCAAGTCAGCCATATTTCTATGAAGGTACCTGTGCAACAAAATGCACAACAAGTGTAGCATGAGTACGAAAACAACGTGTACTCAGTAAGTATCCTGCCTAACCTCAGAGAGGTAGTGACGAGAGGTCAAATTAGACACTTGCTAGAAGTCAATTTAGTATAGTCAAGTAAGACACTAAGCATGAATGTCATAGGCAATTTATTAAAATCAGGAATAAATAATATCAACTCCTTGCACATTTAACACTTTAAATCTTCGTCATTTCAGTTGACAATTTAAATCATAATCAGGGTTAAGAAACATCATACTTAATTAACATTTTACACATCAGTTCTTCTTCTTCTTAACTGGCCATTAAAACCTTCCTTAGGCCGATAAACATGTATAAATCACAGGAAAAACGCAACATTATCATGCACAAACAAAGTGTCGAGGGTCGAACAGCGTGGACCAATTAATAATAAACTGTGCACTGCCGAGGGTCGAACGGCTCAAACCATAGATGCATCTATTTGCCCCGCTCGCGAATCGATCATGCAACGCGGTTATACATAAATACAGGGTTATCCTGCTCACGAATCATTCATGCGACTCAGGCACCCATAGATACACATATTCACACAATAAGTCCACATTTTTATCAAGGAAGCAGTTACTGAGGAAAGTGGTAAAATTCTTCTTAAAGGAACACGAAAAATAGCATTTAAATCTTTTTTTTGAAACTCATTTTCCAAGTTTAATAATATTCAATAATATAACCTTATCAGGAACACAATTATCCACGGAGGAATCAATTCTTTTTCTAAATGATTAAGAAAGTTACACTCTAGCCTTCTTAGGAAATAAATTACCAATTCAATAGCATTATCAGTCGGATATTATTGGCAGGATCACATATACAACACGTAAGGCATGCTAGTGTGTCCTATGCTACCTGAACATGGCATAATAGTAGCTACGCACGGACTCCTGTCAGCTCGTGCGTACGTAGCCCCCGCAATTAATAGCATGTATTCATTTAGTTCAACTATGGGGACAATTCCGTCCTCACAAAGTTAGAAAGGAGACTTACCTCGCTTCGAATATAACCGGCTTCGAAGCCCATCTGACAACTCCAATGGATGCACAACGCCCCAAAACTATCAAAATAACGACAAACCAATGAAAATATACTCTAATATTTGCAACAACTCAAATTATATAAATTCCTAACTCCGCTCAAGGAATTAACCAAAATGCCCTCGGGCCCATGTGCCCGGATTCCGAAATTTCTCGAAGATAAACTCTACCCATAGCCTTACTAGTTGAAATATACAATTTACTCTAAATTCCATGCTCAAAATCGTGGCTAAAATCCAAATTACCAAATTTCTAGGTCTTCCCTTCAAATCCCAATTTTATACAAATTCTCATGTCTAATTCCATGTAAGATCACATATTTACCTTAGGAATGGGAAGGAATCACTTACCTAGTAATGCATGATGAAAATCCCTTCTTGAAGCTCCTCAAAATCGCCCACACCAAATGAAATAATGAAGAAATGGCCGAAAATCCCGTTTTAAAACATTATGCCCATGCCTCATATCCGTATCTGCGATCCAACCTTCGCACCTGCGCTCACGCAGGTGCGACCAAACTCCTGCACCTACGGCTTCCTCAGCCCAGCCCGGATCCGCACCTGCGTCCCATTGTCCACATCTGCGCCTTCGCAGGTGCAGAAATTACATCGCACTTGCGCTCCCAGCCCAGCCAGCACAATCTCGCACCTGCGGCGCCAAAGCCGCACCTGCGGATCCGCACCAACGGCCAAAACCTCGCAGGTGCGGTTACACCAGATGAAAACAACCTTAGCACTTCTTCAAACTCCAAACTTGATCCATTAACCACCCGAAATCCACCCGAGGCCCCCCGGACCCCGTCCAATTACACCAACTTGCTCCAAAACATAGTGCAGACTTGCTTGAGGCCTCAAATCACATCAAACAATGCCGAAATCACGAATAACACTAAAACTCAAACTTTAAGAACTTGAAATTCAAACTTCCACATCTGATGTTGAAACATGTCACATCACGTCCGATTGACCCCAAATTTTGCACACAAGTCATATTCGACATTACAGACCTGCTCCAACTTGTGGAATTGCATTCCGACCCTGATATCAAAAATTTTACTTCCGGTCGGATTTCTTAAAAACCTTCAAATTTCTATCTTTAGCCAAATGACTTCAAAATAACCTACAGATATCCGAAATCACTTCCGATCGTGCTCCCAACTCCAGAATCACCATAAGAAGCTATTCCCAGGCTCGGAATCCCAAACGGACATCAATATCAGTGAGATGCACTTCAACCCAAACTTGGGAAATTTCTTCAAAAATGCTGACTTCCACAATATACGCCGAAGAGCTCCCGAGTTATCCAAACCCTGATCCGGACATACGCCCAAGTCTGAAATCATCGTACGAACCCGCAGGAACCTTCAAACTCCGATTCAGAGGTCGTTTACTCGAAATTCCAATCTTAGTCAATTTCTCCAACTTAAGGCTTCTGAAATGAGAATTTTCTTTCCAATTTGACTCTGAACTTCCCGATTCAACTCCGACCATGGACACATGTCATAATACTTGAAATGGAGCTGCTCATGACTTCAAACCACTGAACGACGCGCTAGATCTCAAAACGACTGGTCGGGTCGTTACATTCTCCCCCACTTAAATAGACGTTCGTCCTCGAATGTGCTAGGAACTACTTTGGAGTTATCTGAAATCACTGTTTAACACATCGTGCACCTGCCCGTGCTACCAAAACCCAGCTGAGAACATTATCTTGATCAAACTTGAAGATTTCTTCTTTTATCCATTTAATAATGTCAGAATCCAGTTCCAACACCTGGAATTTCTCTGTCAGGCCTAGTTCCAATATATAAACACCGTATCAGCTACCACACGATATACCAGAATATGACTGCATGCTTTTTCTGAATTAGCACCATGCACTGCATAATTCTTCATCTGACTATAATGACACTCCATGAACCTTAATAGCCAAAATTCCACGAATCTGATGCTCCCAATGCACCTTATGATATATATATACATCCTGCTATAATTCTGGCGATACCACCACAACAGAGGAAGTGTGTAGAGATTACCAATTGCAGAGTTAACCAAACATTGAATATATCCTTTTTGACTTAGATCATCATCTCATTACGAACCAAATAATGGTAATTGTCCTTTAATATATTTCCCATAATCTTATCGCGCAGATCCCTGATTCAATAATCTCGTCTCACCCAGTATGAACTTTTAAGACAACAAATCATCCCAGACATGACCAACAGTCTCACATGATACCACACCGCGCCAATAGGCCACAACTCGAACATGATACATAAGAAATTACTCAGGAAGGGACTACTCAACTCACACAACTAATATGAACTTTCCTCAGAAAA
Source organism: Nicotiana paniculata (assembly GCA_005239505.1). Lineage (NCBI taxonomy): Eukaryota > Viridiplantae > Streptophyta > Magnoliopsida > Solanales > Solanaceae > Nicotiana > Nicotiana paniculata. The sequence continues at coordinate 13,447 of ML348008.1, read as the reverse complement.
TAGGAAGTAAAACACAAGAAAAATAAATATAGGAACCTTACTCATCATCACACTGTTGCGGTATGTGTCACGACCCAAAATACTAACTCAGGTCGTGATGGCGTCCAACACCGGGGTTAGGCAAGCCAACATTCAGATTACTAAGGATTTTCCCATAGTTGATTAAAAATCCCAACATGTGCCAAGTTTTAAAATTCAAAACATTAATTGAAAAAAGATAATTAGCCAATTTAACTAAAAGCAATCATGAAGAGGTGAGAGCCAATATATATATACAAACCCACAAACCATAATACCTACCACGTGTGTGCCAGGAACTAGTGTCACAAGTCCTATGAGCATACTAACAGAATATACAAAAGATATAGTATAACTGTCCCACTTTCTGGAAGGAATAGATGGGAATAACAAAAGAAACACCATGGTGCTGCCGAGGATCGTCGGGAGAAGCAGCTCACCATGAAGTCAGGTCCAGTCTATACTCAGAATCGAGCTCCGACCTGATAACTAGATGCACCAGCCTCAGGACCTGCACTTTGTACCGAAGCGTAGCATGAGTAACCAAATAAATATGTACCCAGTGAGTATCCCGCCTAACCTCGAAGAAGTAGTGACGAAAGGTCGACTTGACACTCACTAGGGTCCAACAAGAACATTAACAAGATATGGTAACAACAATAGGCATACGAGGATGATAAGACAGTTAACATTGAAATAACTACAATACAAGTAAAAGTTGGAAGTAAACAAACAATTAGCAAATCAGTAACAATTTAGCATACGCATACGGGGGAAGGACAACCGGCCTGAGCCGTCATAATAATCATATATGTACACTGCCGAGGGTCGAACGGCCCTAACCATAATGTATCTTTCAATCTCGCTGTGGCGTACGACCCGCTCCCATGAGAGGGGGGAAATAACACTCCGCTCGCAGAATGTAAATTGCGAAGCGGTCACAAGCACACACTATCCATACAATATTCTTCATAAATTACTTTTCAGTGAACAATTCTTTTAAAATTCTCAAATTCCATGATCTCAGGGAAACAAAGCCGCATATAGCATTAATTCATCAAGAATATAGTTCATTTCAAGGAAAAACACAAAGCATGGTGTAGGCCTAACTACCCGGACATAACAATAATAGCCACTACGTACGGACTCTCATCACTTTGTACGTACGTAGTGTATTTATAAAAAAGAGTTTCACATGTAAGCCAGCTTTCGACAACTCATCAAATTATGTGGACACAGGAGAACACGACAGCTGGATGTGATTCTTTGAAGAGGTATGGAACAAAGAGGCACGATTTAATAAACTCTCGAGCTTATCAGCCACGGGAAACTCAACCTAATCAAAACAGGGAAGCAGCACGGTCAGAATGGATCTGGACAAAGCTACGGGCAGATTGAAGAACCCAAAATTGATTACTCGAACGTTATGTAACCGTACCCCAATTACCGTTATCCTTTGTAACGCCTCATTAATGTCATAATTAGTCATTAATGAGAAACCATAGCAAGAGTTGTACGTTATATCGAGGAATATCCTATATAAGAAAGGGGAATACAGCTTGTAAAGGCATCTGATTCTCGAATACAATCTACTTTGCTTTTCTATATTTCTGCAATATTGTCTATTATTCATTTTTCTCTATTTCCTTGATTATCAGTAACCCGCGTTCATCCTAGAAATAGCTTTAGACAAAGGATCTAATTCTTTGTTTAAACACGTAGACCCCACAAACATTGGCACAAAGTCATTTAAATCACCTAGCGGGGCAATTCCCTCTTACAAGGTTAGAAAGGAGACTCACCTCGTGTCGAACCTACTCTACGGGTCAAGAACGCGCCCAAAACTCAAAACTCGTCACCCAAGGACTCTAAACTAGCCAAATGTTACATAACTATATCAATTTACACTCAGATGTATGGAATTCTCCTATTTAGTTAGTCATTTCATCCTACTTGAAGAAATCCCAAAATTCATCCCCGGGCCCGCATGCTCGGATTTCAAGAATTTTCGAAGGAATCACTTACCCATAACCAAAGGATTGTTAATATGTGATTTTTGTATGATTTCATGGCTAATTAACGGGTAATTCCCTATATTTTCGTAAAGCCCTAGGTTTTTGCTCTAACCCTTGATTTTCACTAATTAGGAGGTTAATATACATAGGAATTCATGCATTAAACTATCATTAGAGTATAAATCAGTTACCTTTCAGTAGCTAGGTCGTTTGGCTCTTTTCCAAGCTCTCAAGGTCGACTATGGGGGAAGAAATGGGGTGAAAATGATTTTGTCCAGCGTTTTAAAGAACTCACTGCCTACAGAGGTTCCAGCACCTGCGGCTCAAGGACCGCACCTGCGGTCTCGCGCCTGCGAGAAAAGTCTCGCACCTACGGAAGAGGGACAAGGGGCCTGGGCTCGCACCTGCGGAGAGAAGCTCACACCTGCGGCTCCGCTCCTACGGATATTATCCACAACTGCGAGAAACGGGCAGCCTCACCTGAAGCTGCACCTGCGAGGCTGGGACTGCAGGAGCGATCTCGCACCTGCGACTGGGCAACCGCACCTATGGTCACACCAGAACAGGTGCACCAGCAATTTCTTCAGTTGGTTTTTAGCCTCGTATGGTGCCCGAGAGGCACCTGGGCCCATCCGAGCCCCTGTCCAAGTATACCAACAAGTCTCGAATCATAATACAGACTCGATCGAGCCTTCAAAACATTCAAAACAACGCTAAAACTCAAAATCACACCTCAAAACCCCTTAAATCAAACTTAGGAACTTTAAGTTTCTTGAATTCGCTAACAATGCGCCGAACTGACCTATACTACTCGGAATGACCCCAAATTTTGCGAGCAAGTCATGAACGACATAACAGAACTATTCCAAGTCTCGGAATTCTAGTTGGACCTCGATAACACAAAAACACATCCCAAACTACAATATGAACTTAAGGAGACTCTTATTTCGCTATTGGGCATCGACACGCTCCCGGGTCATCCAAAACCCATTCCGAACATACGATCAAGTCCGAAATCATCATACGAAGCTACCAGAACCGTCGGAACTCAATTTCGAGGTTGTTTACTCAAAATGTTGACCGAAGTCAAACTTGGCCAAAATGGACAACCTTAAGGAACTAAGTGTTCCTATACTACTCTAAACATTTTCGAATCCGGACCACCCGCCCCCGCAAGTGATAAATCATAACAAGCCGCTATGGGAAGTCTCATTTAGGGGAACAGGGTCCTATAACGCGAAATGAACAATCAGGTCGTTACATTCTCGACCTCTTAAACAAACGTTCATCCTCGAACGGGTCTAGTATCATACTTGAAGTGCTGAATAAGTGCAGATATCTGCTCCGTATGTCCTCCTCGGACTCCCAGGTCGCCTCCTCAACTGGTTGGCCTCTCAACTGGACCTTTATGGCAGAAACTCTCTTGGATCTCAACTGGCGATCCTGCCTGTCAATAATAGCAACTGGCTCCTCCTCGTAGCCCAACCTCTCATCCAGCTGAATGGTGCTGAAATCAACCACGTGAGAGAAGTAGACGTGGTATCTCCAGAGCATAGATGCATGAAAGATCGGATGAACTCCTGACAAACTGGGAGGTAAATCTAGCTCATAAGCAACCTTCCAACTCGCCGCAACACCTCGAAAGGACCTATAAACCTTGGGCTCAACTTGCCCTTTTCCCCGAACCTCATAATACCCTTCATCGACGGGACTTTCAACATGACCTTATCTCTCTCCATAAGTGATACATCACGCGCCTTTCGATCCGCGTAACTCTTCTGTCTGGACTATGCTGTGCGGAGCTTCTCCTGAATCAACTTCACTTTCTCCAAAGCATCCTTCACCAGTTCGGTGCCATATAACTTAGCCTCTCCAGGATCAAACCACCCCATAGGAGAACGACATCGCCGACCATACAAAGCCTCAAATGGATCCATCTCGATGCTAGACTGATAACTATTATTGTAAGCAAACTCGGCCAAAGGCAAGAACTAGTTCCACTGACCTCCGAAGTCAATCACACCATGACCTGAGCATGTCCTCCAATATCTAAAATGTACACTCTGACTGACCATCGGTCTGAGGGTGAAATGCTGTGCTGAGATCTATCTGGGTACCCATCTCACTATGTAATGCTCTCCAGAAATGCGAGGTGAACTGAGGACCTCGATCTAATATAATGGACACCGGCACACCGTGCAACTGGACTATCTCCCAAATGTAGACATGTGCCAACCTCTCAGAAGTATATGTGGTAGCCACTTGAATGAAATGCGCCGATTTGGTCAATCTATCCACAATGACCCAATTTGCGTCAACTTTCCGTAAAGTCTGAAGCAACCCAACCACGAAGTCTATAGTGATGCGTTCCAACTTCCAGTCAGGAAAGGGCATCTGCTGAAGTAGGCCTCCTGGCCTCTGGTGCTCATACTTAACATGCTGGAAATTAAGACACCTAGCCACATACTCCATAATATCCCTCTTCATCTGCCTCTACCAGTAATGCTGCTTCAAATCAAGATACATCTTCGTAGTAGCAGGATGAATAGAATACCAAGAGCTGTGTGCCCCCTCTAGAATCCTCCCTCGCAGGCCATCGACATTAGGAACACATAAACGGCCCTGAAGTCTCAGAACACCATCCTTGCCAATAGTAACCTCCTCGGCACCACCCTGAACCACTGTCTCCCGTAGCTCTGCCAAGTACGGATCATCAAACTACCGAGCCTTAATCTCCCCCAATAACGAGGACTGAGCAACCACATGTGATAAAACTCGACGAGGCTCTGAAAGATCTAACCTCACCAGGCGATTAGCCAAGGACTCAATGTCCAAGGCTAGAGGTCTCTCCTCTGCTGCAATATAATCCAAGCTACACATACACTCTACCTTCCTGCTCAAGGCATCTGCTACCACATTCGCCTTGCCCGGATGATAAAGAATGGTGATATCATAATCCTTCAACAACTCAATCCATCTGCGCTGCCTCAAATTAATATCCTTCTGCTTGAACAAGTGTTGCAAGCTGCGGTGGCCTGTATAAACCTCACAGACACCCCATACAAGTAGTGCCTCCAAATCTTAAGAGCAGGAACAATTGCCGCCAACTCTAAATCGTGTAAAGGGTAATTCTTCTCATGAACTGTCATGCCCTAAAACTGAGGGACGAGACAGGCGCCCAACCAGATGAACCCGGTCAAGCGAACCTGGATTTTCCTTTCCTACCTGACGCATTTCTCCGTGTTCATAATGTACATTTTATAAGTGAACAACAAAATAGATTCAAGCATGCGGTTACAATATAAATCCCTTTATTCTTTTAACATTTTCAACATTAGATCTTACCAAAACATACATACTAATTACAACATTCCCGATACGGGACCACTATTACTAGTAAGTACAACAACTACCCAAAATATGTTTACAGCCCACATAGTGTCTACGGAGCCCCTAAGAGTACAGAGAAAAATGCATAGACGTGCCGGTAAAAAGGCCCCGACTATACCTCAAAAGGAATGACATAAACAAAATGAGTCAACATGATTTACACACAGCCCCAAGAGGAAGTGAGGCTCACCAAGACTGCTGAAGAGATGGAGGGAAAGGCACCACTAACGACGATCAACGCTACCTGCTACAGAACCACCTACATCCATTAAAAAGTTGTAGCGCCCCCGGAAAAAGGGAGATTAGTACCATTGAATAGCACTAGTATGTATGAACAAACTTACTCTAGATAGGATAAACATCAACAGTCAACACAAATAGAGGCATTAGATAAGAATACACCGAGGCAAGGAAAAACACAAACAAGAGTTACCACATCCCTCATCCCGTTTTTCCATCTTTTGGTTAATGTACCTTTAAATTCATCTTGTTATTATCATTACTGATCCACCGTGTCATTGTCACACGGATTCCAATGTCTGCTCGACCGGCTAAGCCATCCTAGGTGAGGTCCGAATTTCAATCACATCACATATAACAACCATGGCTTGTTCTCGCGGAGTCCGATCTCTGCCTGAATCGGCTAGGCTAACACCGTGTCTTGTGCACAACACACGGAGTCCGATATCTGCCCGATCGGCTAGGCCATCTCAACTGTAAACAATGAGGACAATAATCATCATTAAATCATAATCATATCACAATATCAAGTCCATGTGTAAGGCATGGATTCCGATCCCAGCCAGATCGGATAGGCCTTCTTACCCCTAGGACATTCTCCTGGTACAATTATGGGTGTTTTAGATCACTTACATTAATTTTAACCTTTTTGATCCCCAACCCATATTGTTCTTTGATTCGTCTTCCATATCATTAGAATCCTTTGATTCATAGTTCACAACTATTCATCCTTTAATCCGTATTCCATAACCACCCATTCCATTAATTCATGTTTCACAACAATTCAACCTCATGTTTCGCATTTCACATCATTACTGTCTCTTTACCCACATTTCATATCATAGCAACTTTTAAATCATATTCCGTACCATTCTAGTCTTTCATAATTACCACACCCATCATATGCAAGGATCACACACATAGTAGAAGAAGGAATAAAATGATCCCAACTCATATACTCAAGTAGCACAACGATATGTTATTAGAATGGAATAACATAGAAGAAAAGATTCCTCAATTAGGCACATAGAACACATATATTCCATAGATATTCGACAAGAGAATCATACCCGGAAAGTGAGCACCATGGGTTTATCCTATGAGGATTAGAGATAACGATACATACCTTGAGTTGGAATTTCTCTATAATTTCTATCCAAACTCACTGGACCTTCTAACGCCTTCAATCTAATTTATAATGTGACACATTCAAACTTAGAGTTAGGAACCTTGAACTAATTTGGGCATTTTATCAACTACTATGTGATCCTTTAGATTAACTACCCCTTTTTAGTGAAAGATTGCCCTAGCTTACTTCCCTTTGCTAGATTATGGAAGTTTATTCACATGCATGCAAGGTTTCACTTTTTATTTTCAAGAACCAACGTATGGGTGTTTTATTCTTAGACAAAATCTGAGAAATTGGGGAAATACGGTGAAGACTTACCTCTTTGAGTGAAGAATATGACAATAACTCGATAAGTTCCGGGCTTGAGTTACTTTGGAAAATCAAATTGGATGATGTTGAAACCTTCTATCTCAATAACTCTCTTCTTCTCTCTCTATTTTTGGTCAGAAAATCGTTAAAAATGAAGGGAAGAGGTATTTTATAAAACAGGGGGTCGGGTTTTAAATTTAGAAAATAGGAGCCCCGACACAGAGATGCGGTCAGGAATGCGATCGCATTCCTACTATGCGGTCCGCATTCCTGTCGCATAAATGGCCCTCAAAATGGGCCAAAAGGAGACCGGACTGCCCAGGTATGCGACCACTATGCGGTCTGCATACCTGTTATGCGATTGCAAAACCTCCCTCACAAAAACCATGGGGCAAGAATGCGAGAACTATGCGACCCGCATTCGTGAAATGCGATCGCATTCTAGGCCGCATAGCTGTCCTCAAAATGGATAGCTAATTGTCCGGGTATGCGACCACTATGCGGTCCACATACCTGTTATGCGATCACATAGGGCGTCGCATAACGCACAATTTCTGGAAAATTTAATCTTTCAAGTTTTGGGATACTTTTTACTCAAAATAGGACCGTTTTAAGAATTTCTACAGTTATAACAGCACAGGGACCTACTCGAGCATTATTTTTGACATAGAAATTTTACGGGTGTTTACATGAACCTTCAACTGGCACGAAGATAAGCAATAACTATCCCTTCCTGCATTAACACACATCCCAAACCGACGCGTGAAGCATCGCAATACACTGTATACATCCCCAAACCGGAAGGCAATACCAGAACTGGTGTTGAGGTCAATGCTGTCTTGAGCTTCTGAAAGCTCGCCTTACACTCGTCGGACCATCAGAACGGGGCATTCTTCTGAGTCAATCTAGTCAATGGAGCTGCAATAGAAGAGAACCCCTCCACAAATCGACGATAATAGCTTGCTAGGCCCAAAAAGCTCCTGATCTCTGTAGCTGAAGTAGGACGCGGCCAACTCTGAACTTCCTCAATCTTCTCCGGATCAACCTTGATACCCTCTCCAGATACCACATACCACATGCCCCAATAATGCCACAGAATCCAACCAGAACTCACACTTGGAGAATTTAGCATATTGCTTCTGTTCTTGCAAAGTCTAGAGCACAACCCTCAAATGCTGCTCATGCTCCCCTAGGCTACGTGAGAAAATCAATATTTCATCAATGAAGACAATGACAAAAGAATCAATATACGGCCTGAACACCCTGTTCATCAAGTCCATAAATGATGTTGGGGCATTAGTCAAGCCAAAAGACATCACCAGGAACTCATAATGGCCATATCTCATACGAAAAGCAGTCTTCGAAACATCTGAGGCCCGAATCTTCAACTGATGATATCCCGATCTTAAATCAATCTTAGAAAACACCCGAGCACCCTGCAACTGGTCAAAAAAAGCATCGATGCGCGGCAAAGAATATGTGTTCTTAATGATGACCTTGTTCAACTGGAGGTAATCAATACACATCCGCATGGACCCATCCTTTTTCTTCACGAATAGGACTAGAGCACCCCACGACGATACACTCGGGCTAATGAACCCCTTAGCCATCAACTCCTCAAGCTGCTCCTTCAACTCTTTCAACTATTTCGGAGCCATACGGAACAGAGGAATAGATATAGGCTGGGTGCTTAGAGCTAAATCAATGCATAAATCAATATCACGATCCGGAGGCATGCTTGGAAGGTCTGAAGGAAATACATAAGCAAACTCTCGAACTACTAGCACTAAATCAATCGTCGGAGACTCGGTGGTGGTGTCCCGCACATAAGCAAGATAGGCGAGACAACCCTTCTCGACCATATGTCGAGCCTTCGGGAATGAGATAACCCGACTGGCTGCACTAACTGAGGAACCTATCCATTCCAGCCTAGGCGACTCGGGCATGGCTAAAGTAACTGTCTTGGCATGGAAATCTAGCACGACATGATAAGGATATAGCAAATCCATGCCTAGAATAACCTCAAAATAAACCATGTCAAGAAATAGAAGGTCCGTTCGTGTCTCAAACCCATAGAAGGTGAACACAAGACCGATAGATCCGGTCTTCCAGCCCATAGGAGTGGACACATAAATATGAGAACCCAAGGACTCATGAGGAACATCCAGAAAATGAGCAAATAATGCTGAAACATATGAATAGGTTGATCCTGGATCAAATAACATTGATGCCTCTCTACCACATATTGAAATAATACCTGTAATCACGGCATCTGAGGCCACTGCATCTGATCTGGTCGGAATAACATAGAATCTAGCTGGAGCACCGGAAGACCGAGGTCCGCCAGAATGAACAGGAGCTGAACGACCTCCCCCTGACTGGCCTCCACCTCTAGGATGACCCCTGCCGACCTGCCCTCCACCTCTAGGTGGCCTGACGGCTGGTGCTGGACCCATAGGCTGATAACCCTGCTGCACTCCTTAGCCCCGAAACCTGGGATAATGCCTCTTCATATGACTTGGATCCCCACACTTATAACAACCTCTAGGTATCATAGCCTGCTGCCCCGAAGAGGAACCCTTAATGGCCGGAGAGCGATGTGTACTCTCCGGGGGCACCTCTGAAATCTCTGGAGAATCTGGCTCTCTTGTCCTATTGACCATGCTCTCTGCCTCTCGCTCGATAACCCTCAATCCGACGAGCTATCTCGACCACAAGCTGATAGGAAGTCCCCATCTCCACCTCTCGGGCCATGTTGGCCCAAATACGTGAGTACAACCCAGCTGAAAATCTCCGCACTCTCTCAGCTTCACTAGGTAATATCATGAGTGCATGGCGAGACAACTCTGAAAAAATGGCCTCATAATCTGTCACTGACATATGTCCTTGCTCCAGCTGCTCAAACTGATACCGCAGCTCTTCCCTCTCAGAGGGTGGGATATATCTGTCTAGAAACATCTGAGTGAACTGCTCCCAAGTGATAGGAGGAGAATCTGCTGGCCTACTGAGAATATAAAACTGCCACCATCTGCGAGCTCCGCCCTCCAACTGAATGGTAGGGAAATCCACTCCACGGGACTCTAGTATCCTCATGTTGTGCAGTCTGTCCCTATACCTGTCAATAAAATCCTGGGCATCTTCTCCTTGCTCACCCCCGAAGACTGGAGGGTGCAATCGATTCCATCTATTCAATAACTTCTACGGATCGCCGTCCGCAGCAGGTCTGGGCTCAAGTGTTACTGCCATAGGCTGGACCCCACCCACGGGTAGTGTACCCGGGGTATGATGTACTGTTGCTTCCTGACCTGCAGCCTGGGCAGTAGGGGTCAGGGCTCCCCCTCCCGCCTGAGATGTGGCAGGATCTGTTTGGAATAAGCCAGCCTGGGACATAGTGTCCATAAACCGCATCATACGGCCCATGACCTCCTGGAAGCCTGGCACCGTCATGAAGTCCACTGGAGCAGGATCTGCTAGGGGCACCTCTTACTGCTCCTCTATGATTGGATCCTCTGGTGGTGGTGCAACTGGAATAGCACTGGGACGCCCTCGTCCTCTACCTCGGGCCGGTGCCCTCCCTCGGCCTCGTACAACGGGGGTAGCGGCCCCTCCCAGGTCTGAAACATCAGATGCACGTGAAGATAAGTACAAACGTCACCATACCGACCCGCAAGACTCTACTGCGTTTACCCGTGACTCGTGAGACGTACGTGAACCTAGAGCTCGGATACCATGTTGTGACGACCCAAAATACTAACTCGGGTCGTGATGGCTCCCAACACCGGGGTTAGGCAAGCCAACATTCATATTACTAAGGATTTTCCCATAGTTTATTAAACATCCCAACACGTGCCATGTTTTAAAGTTCAAAACATTAATTGAAAAAAAAAGATAATTAGCCAATTTAACCAAAAGCAGTCATAAAGAGGCGAGAGCCAAATATATACAAACCCGCAAAACCATAATATCTACCACGTGTGTGCCAGGAACTAGTGTCACAAGACCTAAGGGCATACTAACAGAATTTCTGGAAGGAATAGATGGGAATAACAAAAGAAACTCCATGGTGCTGCTGAGGATCGTCAGGAGAAGCAGCTCACTATGAAGTGAGGTCCCGTCTATACTCAAAATCGAGCTCCGGTCTAATAACCAGATGCACCAGCCTCGGGACCGGTACAATTAAGTACATAAGAGTAGCAAAAGTACATAAATAAATATGTACCCAGTGAGTATCCCGCCTAACCTCGAAGAAGAAGTGACGAGAGGTCGACTTGAAACTCACTAGGGTCCAACAAGATAATTAACAAGATATGGTAACAGCAATAGGCATACGAGGATGATAAGACAGTAAACATTGAAATAACTGCAATACAAGTAAAAGCTGGAAGTAAACAAACAATTAGCAAATTAGTAACAATTTAGCATGCACATACACGGGGGAAGAACAACAGGCCTAAGTTGTCATAATAATCATATATGTGCACTGCCGAGGGTCAAACAACCCAAAACATAATGTATCTTTCAATCTCGTCGTGGCGTACGGCCGACTCCCATGAGAGTGGGGGAAATAACACTCTGCTCGCGGAATGTAAATTGCAAAGCGGTCACATGCACACACAATCCACACAATATTCTTCATAAATTACTTTTCAGTGAACAATTCCTTTAAAATTCTCAAATTACATGATCTCAGGGAAACAAAGCCGCATATAACATTAATTCATCAAGAATATATTTCATTTCAAGGAAAAACACAAAGCATGGTGTAGGCCTAACTACCCAGACATAACAATAATAGCCGCTACGTACGGACTCTTGTCAATTTGTATGTACGTAGCCCCCACAAACATTAGCACATAGACATTTAAATCATCTAGGGGGGAAATTCCCTCTTACAAGGTTAGAAAGGAGACTCACCTCGTGTCGAACCTACTCTCCAGGTCTAGAACGCGCCAGAAACTCCAAACTCGTCACCCAAGAACTCGAATAGCCAAATGTTACATAAATCTATCAATTTATACTCAAAAGTATTGAATTTTCCTATTTACTTAGTCATTTCATCCTACTTGAAGAAATCCAAAAATTCATCCCCGGGCCCGCATGCTCGGATTTTGAAAATTTTCGAAGGAATCAGTTACCCATAACCTAAGGATCGTTAATATGTGATTTTTTTATGATTTCATGGCTAATTAACGAGTAAATTTTCATAAAGCCCTAAGTTTTTTACTCTAACCTTTAATTTTTACTAATTAGGAGGTTAATCTACCTAGGAATCCATGCATTAAACTAACATTAGAGTAGAAAACACTTACATTTCAGTAGCCAGGTCGTTTGGCTCTTTTGCAAGCTCTCAAGGTCGACTATGGGGGGATAAATTGGGTGAAAATGATTATGTCCCGCGTTTTAAAGAACTCACTGCCTACAGAGGTTCTGCACCTGCGGCTCAAGGACCGCACTTGTGCTCTCGCGCCTGCGAGAAAAGTTTTGCACCTGCGGAAGAGGGACAAGGGGCCTAGGCTCGCACCTGCGGCTCCGCTCCTGCGGATATTATCCGCACCTTCGAGAAACGGGCAGCCTCACCAGAAGCCGCACCTGCGAGGTAAAGACTGCAGGAGCGGTTTTCCTCCTACGAGGCTGGGACCGCAGGAGCGATCCCGCACCTGCGACTAGGCAACCGCACCTGCGGTCACACCAGACAGGTGCACCAGCAATTGCTTCAGCTGGTTTTTAGCCTCGCCCACCCGAGCCCCCGTTGTGAACAACTATTTTTTGACCACACCCAAATTCTATACTATTTTTTGCTATAGATATTAATGTTATATCTAATCTTAATATTTTAANTTTTTATCTTACTCTTAATAGGTTCTATTTAAGAAAATTAAAAACAACAAAAATATTCACATTCTTAGAATATCAGATTTTTTCCTATGTTTAAATAGAAGAAAATATATATATATAAACATATATATATATCTTATCTTCTTTTATTCAATAAAAAAAAAGTTAAGAAAAATAAATTTAAATAATAATAATAAAAAAAAAGAAATAACAAATAAATTAAAACGGGAAAAATAAAAATAAAACCACCCAAACACCCCACTCCCTCACATATCTTCCCCCCACTCCACCCAAACACCCCACTCCCTCACACCACTTCCCCACTACACCCATGTCCTATCCCCACTTCCCCACACTCCCACTTCTTTTCCCCACTCTCACACATACACATCTATATATAATGGGGTGAAGACCAACACAAAGGGGGGATTTTCTTGAATCTGCAGGCATATATTTTTTTTCTTTTCTTCAATCGGCAGGCATTTTTTTCTTTTCCTCAATCTGCACACAC